>CAVNZG010000692.1:0-35000 GCA_963693315.1 Diogma glabrata
TACAACAAGAGATACATTTCCACAACAGTCTTTCACCAAATCAAGCTAGAAATTGGAACTTATTCATACGGACGTTTGTGGACCGTTGCAAATAACAACACCAAGAGGTAATAATTACTTTTTAACACTAATAGATGATTTTTCCAGATATTCTTATGTATACCTGATCAAACATAAATCAGAAGTATGTTCCAAAATTATTGAATTCGTTGAAATGACGAAAACGCAGTACGGAAAAGTACCTAAAGTAATACGCTCGGACAGAGGTGTTGAAAACACGAACAATAAATTAAGAAATTATTTAAAATCAAATGGTATAAAGTCACAGTTTACTGTACCACACACACCACAACAAAACGGAGTCGCCGAGCGAAAAATCATTGATGGAAATGATAAGATGCATGTTAGCGAGTTCCAATCTACATAAACAATATTGGGGTGAAGCAGCAATGACTGCAAACCACTTACTAAACCGTTTACCATCCAAAACCACTAAAGTCACACCATTTCAATTGTGGCATGAAAAGTTGCGAGATTTCAGTTATTTACGGACATTTGGAGCACCCGTTTACGCTCATATTCCAAAATGTCAAAGAAGAAAATTAGATTACACTCCACAAAAGTTGTATTTTGTTGCTTACGAATTGGGAAGGAAAGAATATAGACTTTTAGATACTGAAAGCAACAAAATTAAACTCGTAGAGATGTAGCTTTTATCGAAACAGAAAATCTAAAAACCCCGTCAACATTTGATTTCTCAATTAACATCGAATCCGAAAACGAAGAACAGCATGAAAAACGAGAAAATGAAATACTCGAAACAGTTTCAGAAGAGGAACAAAATATTAGAAGGTCATCGAGAATAAACAAGGGCATTCCAGCAAAACGTCTTGTAGCAGAATCAAATTTAGCTACTGAAGAAAAGTTTGATCCAATTACTTATGAACAAGCAGTTAATAGTAATGAAGCAAAAAATTGGATGTCAGCCATCAAAGAAGAAATAGAATCTTTGAGGAATTTTGGTACATGGCAAGTAGAAAAGCTCCCTCCTGGAGAAACCGCGATTGGTTCCAAATGGATGTATAAAACTAAGACTGATCAAGATGGAAACATAGTTAAATTTAAAGCCCGTTTAGTCGCTCAAGGATTTTCACAAAAGTATGGTCGTGATTACGACGAAGTGTTCGCTCCAGTAGCAAATCCCACAACTTTAAAAATACTCCTAACAGTTGCTGGTAAAAGAAAAATGAAGGTTAAACATTTCGATATTCAATCAGCATATTTAAATGATGAATTATCGCATACAGTTTATATGAGACAACCAAAAGGATTTATAAATAATAATCCAGATGATGTATGTATGTTAAAGAAAAATCTGTATGGGCTAGACCAAGGTGCAAAAGAGTGGAACAGAAAATTTGATAAAATTATGAAAGAGAGTGGATATAAACAAAGTCAGAATAACGCGTGCCTATATGTAAGGAAAACCAAAAATGAATTAACATATATAATAAACCATGTAGATGACATTGTAGTAGCATCAACTTATGAAGAACATATAATTGTGTTCGAACAAGTAATGAATAAAAGTTTTATTATGAAAAATCTTGGTGATTTAAAATATTATTTAGGTATCCAGTTTACAAGAGATATTACTGGAATATTTTATATTATGAATCAAGAAAAATATATTGACAATAAATTAATCGAATTTAACAAAATTATACATCAACGTGTAAAGCACATTGACATAAAGTATAAATTTGTGCATCATTATATATCTGTAAAGAAAATTGAACCAGTCTAATGTCCAACAAACAACATGGTGCTGATATGTTAACAAAGCCCTTAGATGGACCTAAGTTGGCGAAGCATGCAAACTCAATTGGACTTATAATATGAATGTAATTAATTTAACTATATGTTGAGATGGGTGTTAGCTTATTTGTTATTTTTATTGACAACACATAGTGAAATGTAAACGAAACGTATATATTTTTCTTTTATGTAAACCCTTATTCTCAATAAATGTCATTTACAGTTCAGTGACATTTTCTGTATCGTCATTGATTGTATTCAATAAAAGTCATTGTAAAGCAGTACATAGAACGTGTTATTTATTTATCTGCAAAAAGTTATTACATCAAAGGTTTTCTCCATCAGTCAGTTGGTTGTTATTGAGACGCTTTTCATCACTTGCTCTTATAGAAGCCTTTTTACATAGGCAATCTTTCTAATCCGGTTAGAGCTATTGAATCTGATTACAATGCACTCTACAAGAAATAGCAATTTCAAGGCTTGTTTGTCAAATTTTTACTAATTTCCTGAAACTTTACATGGAACGGTCAAGTATTTAGTTTGACCGATGTTCATGCCAGTAGTGAAGCATTTCAATCATTATGAGCAAGACATGTTTTGGAAAATTAGAACGCATCTCGACAGAAGTTTGTTCAAGTAACATAATGACTGTAACATGTGCTAGTGTATCCATTTGAAGACGCAATTTTTAAAGGATTTCAAACTACTGGTTCTACAGGTTGATTTTGACCTTATGAATCTATATAGAAAAAAACAAGTTTTATTGAGATGCAATTAGACATACATATATACCGCAACGCAAATTGTTCGTGGATATCATTATCATGCCTGATTAAAATGTATATAATTTGCAAATTGCTGAATATTTATGTTGTACTCCAACATTTCATAGAATAGTTCTTATACTATGATTTGTATTTTATTATTCATTAGCATGGATTTCTGCCATTTCATGCTAATGATATACAAATTAAATTGAGGTATCAAATACAACGGCAATAGCAGTGAAATATGTCTATTCAAAATGAATTTTATGTAGTGCTTTCGAATTAACTCTATCCAGTACCAAGTAGCAATTTCCATTTGAGTGATAGAGGTTTGCTTGCTGACGTTGCGTTTTTGCTTGTTTTAAGAATAAGGTTTCGTATAAATGAGAAATATCACACTACAGTCTCATCGCGAAGTAAAGAATCTTATATTCAATTTTGAAAAAAAAATTTTTCTTAAGGTTCTATTGTTTTTTCAAATACAAGATCTATCAAATAAAAGAACCAGAGCTTAAATTTTAAAAATAATTTAAATAATTTTAACTTTAATGAAAATTACAAGTAAATAATGGCCAAATATAATACAATATAAACATATTAAAAGAAAATGGTGTTTCAAAATTAATAATTATTAATTTGTATATTAAAAGAAAAATATGTAATATAGTTTTACTATTACTAGAGCAGTGATAAAAGGAATAGATGGACCGGCAATTTTTTATTCGTTGAGAAGAACTGGCTGTTATGTTCGCGGTAAGACGGTAGTTGGATTATTTGCAGCACCATTTTAGTTTTCCTGCTCCAAGTTTTTAAAAATTTTTATATTTACTTATTGTTTTTATTTCCCACATATTATCAAGAAACATATGTTGTGGTGTATTGTTTAGTTATCTTTTGTCTGATGCACAAAATAATCTGTTCACTATAACGACTTACACATATAATAGCAAACTTCACTTAAGTAATCATTTTTGAAAATAAAAATTGTTATCGTTATATGTCAGCGTTTTGTCTTTGTTATCATCTAAATTTTTTTCGACCTTTGTCAAGAGAAGATGTGTTTAGTAATTGGCTAGCAAGTGGAAAATTTATATAGTAAATTATACATTTTTTAGTTGTCATTTTTCGTTATTTGTATTGTGTATCATAGTTTTTGTTCTTTATAACATTGTTTGGTTTCGCCTAGTTATGTGAAGGAGCAACACCTTTTTTAAGCATCAACTATTTTATAAAAGGTACAATTTGTATCATTAAAGACAGAAATGCCTTTTAAAACCTTTGTTTCAGAAAAACACTGTGAGGTTTTGATAAACGAATTAAAATTTTGGTTTTTGGTTAAATAATTAGCAGTTTAACAAATAAAATTATTATATAACAATATAGAACAATATTTCATGATAAGATATAAGGAAATAGGAATTAATAAGGCATTACAATTTATTTTGATTTATATCCCCATCCGGCCTTATATCCAAAACTACAAGAAGTATTGTAATTCAAGGAATAAATTGACAACAACACACTAGTGTCAATTTTCATCCTAACAATGTACCCACAATGACATGCTCCAATAAAAAAAACAAGCCATTAGTCACAGAAATAGGCTTTTGCCTATTACTGTTGGATGCGAATTATTAAGCACATCTACTGAGTCTAAATTAGTTAACACTGTTGTATCCCAGGGCTAGGTTTTATTCGTCACTCTAATTTTAATCTATATCTGTCTAAAAATCACCAGTAATCTGATAAATTGTTGTGCAGATGATAGTACTATCTTCGAAAAGTAAAATGCACGAACGAATAAATTTGGCCCAAAGAGACGTTGCAATAAAGGTAAATGAGAACCTAGAAAAAGTCGCCGATTTGGGTGAAAAAGTTTGGTCAATTTTAATTCCACCAAAACACAGCCATTGATGTCTTTCAGATCGAAAACCGAGTTCTCCAACGACATTTCAATTAATATGTGTGACAAACACATAGACGAATTTGTTTATTGGGCGTCACAATTTCTAACGACTTACTTTGGAACGGTCATATAATGGCGATGGGAATACGGTTTTGAAAACGTGGTTTCAGTACAACCGGTTTTTGCTCAAACCAGCCAAAAGTATGCATTTGAAAACAACGGTTTTGTCCCATTAAAACCGGTTTTAAAAGCAAATATTTTTTTTAGTAATTCGTGCAGTGAAATTCGTAAGGTGTGCATTTATTACGTAAAAATCATGTTCCCACAACTTTTTTATTTTCTCCAACTAACTTATTTTGTGGTATTATATTCGGCTATTAAACCACAAGGTAATCATATATTAGTTATAAAAAGTATTGGTGCTAAGTATATATACAGAGTACAAAAATAATTATTTTATCAAGTAGGCTTTTCAATTTTATTCAAATTTAAATTGGAAAAATTTATGAAATTTTAACCATGACAACCACCAAATTTCATACCACAAAAAGGATGCTTTGATTTTAAAAAAAATGTATTTTAGTGTTTAAAAATGTTGGTATTTGGTATGTTTTAATTTTTGAGGATAACAAATTTTCCGGCATTTGTTACAAAAACTGTTGCGTGCTACTAATGCGTATGGGTTTGTCCAAAATTGTGTAATAGCTGTCCTCAATTTTTTTCCTTAAGTTACTAGTAGTGAGATTATTAAATAAAAACTAAGTTTTGTGACGCTTCACAAGACGTCCGTTTTTTACGTTCAGTTTTATTTAATACTTAGTTTGCAACATGAACTCGGACTAATAAAAGTTTGAGGAATTAATAATATAATTGATCTATGATGGTGAATTTCGATAGTCGAATAACCATCGCCGCGGTGGCATAATTGATTTTTACCATTCAATTCGGTAACAAAAAGTTAGTTCCCGTTTCAATAATGATAGCCCAAAAAAAATATATTTGTTTTAAAAGGCAGCCAAATTGACTTCTAACGGACAAACGTAGATTATTTATTATTTAGATGCATAACAAAAATCCCTTAAAACGTTCCCAAAATCTAAAGACCAATAAAATATCAAACTAGATAATCGAAAAAGAGAAAGCAGAGATTGACAAAAACGATAAAGCAGTTTTCGATAATTGAAAACGAGAAAGCAGAGATTGACAGAGCGAAAGTGGCAAAACTTTCAACTATGTCCATTTCTGACAAAACTTTTTACAGTGCCATTGATTCCCTAAAATCAATCTTCTATTCCTCCTATTATTGACGGTGATTTGATCGTCACTGACCCTGCAAGAAAATCCACATTGTTCGCGGAACGCTTTGCTTTGAATTAGACCGTTCTAGAAACTCCTAAAGAAAAGCTCCAAATCCAGTTTTCACACTGAGAAAAAAAACATGTTTGGACATGTTTGCGACCAATATATACATGTTTCAGTAAACCGTAATATGGTTAAATTTTAATTTTTAAACATAATAGTTTAAATATATTACAATGATATGTTTATTTTAACTATATTAAATTTGTCAAAAATATGGCATGTTTAAAAAATCTACCCAAATTATGGTTACTAGAAGTATGATTCTTATGCTGGGGCCACACCTGCGTTATCGTCTATCATATATTATCATTATAATTAAAGCATTAAGTTGCGCCGTAATTAGCGCGCTAATAAAATATCGCGCTAACATTATCGCATAACAATTTATCGCCATAAAATTCTGGCGCTAACAAATTATTGCGCTAAAACACTAGCGCGCTAATAAATTAATTTAGTTGTGGCTACACCTGTGTTGAAAATCGTGTGTTTTATAATAGTTATTTATTGTACAAGAAGATCATGAAATTTTATCATCGTGTGGAATACAACAATTTTTTCTATAGCAATTGTTAAAGAAGACCAAAAAATGAAGAAAAATCAATGATATTTTAATTTAAAAGTGTCAGGAAAAAAACTATACGAAAAAATGAAAATAGGTGGCTTTGATAACTTTTTGAGTTTTATGAACAAACAAACATATTAATTTTTTTTTGTGTTTTGCAAAAACTGAATTTGAAAATTATCTAGTTTGGATTTGTGAATATGTGCAATATTACAGAAGGAAACTGCCTTCTGATGTCGAAGACGAGGCTTCAGAGGCAATTCGTAGATTGCCTGAAATTTTGAATTGCCTGGAAAATTACGGATGATACATAAAAGAGAATATCTGTGCTTTCAAAAATGGAAAAGCTTAAAGAATATTAACAGCAAAATACTTATATCAAAATACTTTATCTATCCTTGCTGTTAAAGTACTACTTTATCTACCCTTGATGTTAAAGTGTTACTTTTCCCCATAATAGCACGTTTTAACAGTTGCTATAGAAAAAAAGTTATTTTGAGATGGAAGTTGAAGCTGCTACTATGGTGCATTATATGGCTGTCAATATAATTATTTAATAAATTTATTATGCTATAATTTGAATAAACAAAAACCCAAGCTCAAAAGAAGATGGTGGATGATAAAAATGCATAGAAAACGAACACGGTAAATTTTATTTCAGTATTAATTAAATTTTTGCATTCGGTTAACCATGTAATGAAGCCATGATCAAATTTTGAAGTTAATTAACCATAACTGTAATTCAATAATAGAGGAATAGTAGATTCTTGTCAATTCTTCACGAGGATGAAGTTTCCCGGACAAGAGTAGCGAGTGGAGGGAATCATTCGAGTGAAGAATTGCCATCATCCTAAGCGAATTCAAGATGCTATTTTATCCACGACTGCAAAATATTTCTTTAATTTCCAGTTTTCCATTCCTGCAATAGTTTGTATCGCCATATTGAAGTAAATGCATCAAAGATAGCAAGAAAAACAAAACAAAACAAGTTTGTTGTTTATTTTATATTTTATATATGTATTGTTCTTGTTTTAACCTGTTTATGTTACTATACCAACAAATGAAGTTTTTAATTTGTTAGGGGAATATTTTATAAACTATAGAACTGTTAAAGAATTTAATCAAATTCACTAGTTGTGGAATGAATACCATTACAATGGAAGACATACGCATGGAAAGCATATATTCTTTAGTAGTCGTGGATAAAGAAATGAATATTAATATTATATTATGGGTTTTAAAAACGCATGTGAGGTTTAATTAAAACAAATGTCATATAAAAAAAATCAGGTTGCTTTGCATCACCGCTACCAAAGCATTGATTTATTAAATATTTTTATTTAAAATCCTCAATAATCAAAAAATTTAAAACTTAAGAAATAAAAATATTTTTATAAATCAAGCAACCTTATATATTTTATCTAAATTTTGTTTGTTTTGCCATAGTTAACAAATTTTTAAATCTTTAAAACTTTTTTAGGAGTAGTTTCACAAAACCTACTTAATTACGGAATACGGAAAGTTCTTCTTACATTTTGAAGGATTTTATGTATTTATAAAAAGGTTTTAGCTTGATAAGTTGCGCTTTCTGGAATTTGTTAGCGTTTTAGATTAAAAATAATTTAATTAATTGACTTGTAAATTTAATTTTACTTTTTTCCATAAATCAATATGTTTGATTTAACAATTTACAGTAATTAAAATTTGACATAAAAATTGTAAACAAACAATTTAATTTACGTTTACCGATGTGAAGTTGGTGATTATAGCACATAATTTGAATATAAATGCAGTGGCGTAACTAGCATTGGTGGCCATTTAGTTAATAACAATCATAACTATACCACTTTTAAACAAGATTTGAAGGCTTTACATTAATGTAGCCAAGGATCCCTAATCGAATCACTTGATGAATTTGAAATTTACAAGGGATTTAAAACCTACAAAATATAATTTTAAATACTAAACTTTCATTTAATTCAAATATGTAAATATATAAAACTGTAAACAAACAGTATGAGTATGTAGAATAAGAAGTGAAGTTTTTATCTGAGAAACTTCCAACCGTACCTTTGAATTGAAAAATTACAATGCCTACCTTTTTTTAACTATCTTCAATTTATGTGGCGATACAAACTATAGAGCGTCTACTAGACTGGACTTCCTTACTCTGTTGGGAACAAACGCCTTTAGTTATTCCGATGTATTGCCATTATATTTCGCTTCAGCTAGTAGAGTTTTATTAACTGCAGTAATTGCATAACTGCCATTTTATTCCACAGTAATTATTTTTGTGTCCATTGAAAAACGATCTATTCCAATTTATTCCTTGAGTTTCAAGATAAAGGAAAAAAAAATTTTTTTGAGATCATTTGTTAATCTTGGACTTTTTTTTTTCACAAAAACAATAGCTAAACAGAATTCATCTCCACGACGACCTTGCGTTTGGAAATCTCTTATGTTCTATAAACCTAACCTAACATTTACACTTAAAAAAATTCGTGATAAAAAAACTGAATAATCAAAGAAAGTGAATTCCACTCGATTTCTATATAATATATATATGAAAAAAACTATATACAATTTATTTATAGCTCACTTTATGCCTGGATCTTCGGTCTGTGATGACTTCTCCTCCCAATTGAATCCCTTTCTTTCTGCGATCACTAATCAACAAAAATGCTCCTGACAATTCTCCAATACTTTTTGAACTATATTTTCACACAATCAATAGTTGTCCTTGATGTTTCCAACCAACCAAACATGCTCCTTGGCTTAAACAAAAGCGTCCACTTTCACCAATCCAAAATGAAAATAGAAGAAAAGTAAACGATCTAAAGCCATTTTATAATTTCTTCACAATCTTTTTTTTATAAAAATTTTTGTTCACTGTTTAGATTTTTACAAAACAAATTATTAATATGTATTTTATCATCAAGCATATCCTTTTCGTTTTAGTAGACAAAATTAAACAAATGTGTGCTGTGCTGTTTGACAGTCAAAATTTTTGAGTTTTTCAAAGACTAAACATGGAATGACCATGCGATAATCTTTTGACAACCATCATCATGAAAAAAATGTAAAAAGAAGAGTTACCTGAGTTGAAGTTATTTTAATTGTCCTTTCGTTGTGTTTATGATTTATTTTGGGAAATTTATCGTCGTTGAGTTTACTATAACACAATTACAAACACGGTAAATTGGTTGTTTATTAGTTTCCTTAGGTGTTTGCAATTAATGTGTTTGAAATGTAAAACATATATTAGGTAGTAAAGTTAAGCAAAAATTAACTTATAAATTAATTAATTAAATAATTAACTTTAAAAAATTTTTAAATGTAAAATAGATTCTGTTTGAATCAATAACACATTTATAGGACACATTTATAAGTTATCAGTATCACAATTTATAATTTAAAATTATATGGATAACCTGGTTAAAATGGTTTTTAAGTGATTTATCGTTGAAAACATTGTGATGGTTTGTTTAAGTTTTTGCGGACCGCCCCGTCCCCCCTAGCTACGCTTCTGTATAAATGTTCTACAAACATATTAGTGCAGTAACTAAACGTTTTTGGGTCTGAATTCTTTGAACCTTGACCGATTAACTTGAAATTTGCTGAATAATGAAGGGATGACTCAAAAATTAAAGGTGACATAGCGATGATTTGCGCTTTTACCCTGGGGGTAAATGCCACCCCTTCCCGGGGTTAGAATTTTTTTTCACTCAAAATAACCCCGAAAATAGATAAAGCGACATATTTTAAGCAAAAATATTCTACAACCATTTTTTTATAGATCGATATTTTTCGAGTTATTCGCAATTGAAAATATGCATTTTTCGTTCAAATAAGCATGTTTTTGACGGTTTTTCACACAAAACTGAAAAACTAACCATTCTATCAAAAAAGTTGAAATTAACAAAAATCAAGCTTAAAACGAAAAAGAGATTAGTTTTGTAGGAGTTTTGTAAGTTCAAAACGAAGCCAGTTATAGCTCATTGAAGAGAATTATATTTTTTTAATAACTTGGTTCGAAGTATTCAACGTTAAAAAATGGAGAGCGTTGCATTTTTCGGAGAAATCTTCTAAAATATTTTTATGATGCTTAGCAATACCTTTCAGTTCAGCTTTGAAAAATTTAAAACGATTCGAACAAGGCACTGAAAAGAAAGTTTCGAATTCATCCAAAACACGTAAAATAAGAGGTGGAGTTTTTATCTGAGAAACTTCCAACCGTACCTTTGAATTGAAAAATTACAATGCTTACCTTTTTTGCACTATCTTCAATTTATATGGCGATACAAACTATAGGGCGTCTACTAGACTGGACCTCTATACTCTGTTGGGAACAAACGCCTTTAATTATTCCCATATATTGCCATTATATTTCGCTTCAGCTAGTAGAGTTTCATTCCACGTCATTGGTGGTCATCCAACTTTTCTTTAACCTTCTGGATTCCACATAGAGAGTGCCATATGTCCAGACATATGAGAAAGCATACGACCGCTAGAAATCGATATTAAATCGTTTTTATTTTGTTTTCCCGTCTCCGCTTAGCATATATAGTCGTTTGACACCAAAATTTTTCAGAAATTCCGAGATGACGAACATTGCAATAGGTAGATTTTTATATGAAATCTACCTAAAATCAAGGTGTTATTACATTCTAATCACTGGTCAGTGGTCGAATCTATAACATGCACCGAATTTGGAATAAGGTTAACTCGACGGGTGAACAAAATGCAAAATACTGTTAAAAGCAAAAATATTTAGTTTTGTTTATTATTGTTTTTCCTATTCTTATAATTTTCATTACATAAATGTTATTTAATACCTTTAAAATAAACTCAAAATCAGAAACAAAATACATAAACTATTTTCTTTAAAAACATCCTCCATAATTATCACGCTAAATTTTATTATCGGCATTCGAGCTATCGTCTAAATTAGCGCGTTAATCACTTATTACGCTAAAATTATCGGGTTAAAATTATGCCGCTAAAATTAACACAATAAAATTATAGCGCTAAAATTATAGCCATAAAATTATCGCGCTAACATATAAATGCGATAAATTGTGGCTACACTTGCGTTTATTTTCAATTATCGCGTTAATTATTGCGATAACACGCAGGTGTGGCCCCAGCATTAGAAACATATAATTGTAAATAAATTTGGTTTCGAACAAAACTAATTATTATTGTTACCAACATTCCTTATCTTGCTATAGTAAAATTAACTATAGTATGATGCCAAATAACATATGTTGTCCTTAAAGTTCTATTTAAACATGATTATGTTTAATATGATTGCTATGCAAATAATAAAATATATTTAAATATAAATGAAATTTTTGGTTCTTTAATTTTTTCAGATACATATTTAAAATTGAAAAATATAACTTTTTTTTGAACTTATATCAATTTATTATCTAGCCGTATAAAAGATAACATATTAAATGACAATTCATGGAAGGACATATCATATATGCATTTGTTTGCCATTATTGTTATATTATTCAGAATTTATTTTGACTACCATTTTTGAATTTGTTTAAGAACATAGAAAATAACACTTTAACGTTGAATTCTAACATATTATGTTTGAATTCTAACATATTATGTTTAGTATTCTTAATCAAATATATTATGTTTGAATAAGATTTCCAAATATGTTATTTTTGTTACGACCATAAATATAATGGACACAAATATATAATGTTTGAAAAGCGAACATGTATATGTATACATGTAAATGTATATGTACTCTTAGCCAAACATAACATGTTTGGAATTGTTTAAAAGAGATCTAAGCAACTTGCTCTGTTCATTTAGTTTCGTACGTTCGTTGATTTTAGTACTTTTTTTCGTGTGTTATTTTTTATCGTTATTGGGAAATGTGAATTTAAGCCAGTGAATTTAATTAAAACCAAAAAAAATTATTGCATTTAAATATATCTATTTACATAAAATAAAAAACAATTTCTTAATTTTTGTGTAAAAATAATAAGACTAAATTAAAATAATAAATAAACTTAAATAAAAAAAAAATAGAACCGACTTCAGAAAAAACAAAAAAAAAGGCACAAAAAAGTGAAAAATAACTCAATTGTTGCTTTTAGAAACAAAAATACGTTACATTTTGATTAATTTAATTTAATTATACTTACTATAGACAAAAAAATTACGCTATTAAACAAAGCTAATATATTAAAATAGTTACTTTTTATTATAATTATTATAGTTATTATAGTTGTTATGATAGTTATTATATTTTAATAGTTATTTGTAGTACAAAACTGTTGGAAATCGGTGCCAAGCTCGAGACATATTAGTCGGTTTTTCGTCAATGTGGCAATATAACAACTATAATAACTATAATAATTATAATAAAAAGTAACTATTTTAATATAGTAACTTTGTTTAATAGCGTAAGTTTTTTGTCTATAGTAAGGTATAATTAAATTAAATTAATCAAAATGCAACGTATTTTTGTTTCTAAAAGCAACAATTGAGTTATTTTTCACTTTTTTGTGCCTCTTTTGTTTTTTCTGAAGCCGGTTCTATTTTTTTTTAAAAGATTTTTTATTTTTTTATTTTTAGTGTAGTCATAAAGCAAATGTCGGCTAGAAAGCGTTCTAAAAGTAATAACTTCAAATGCCGGAAAAACTTTCATCAGTGACAATCTATTAATTATCTTTTTGCGATTTTTGGCACAAACGGCATACATATTTCCCGTCATTGAAAATTATTTACGACAACCTCGACAAGTATAGCAATATAATACTGCCCACAACACCCAAACAGAATAATATGTTTTGACGAAATCAACGAAAATGCATAAAAAATATGTTTTTTTCCAATTTTCTGAATAACGGTATTTTTCACATCATAAAAAAAATTATGGGGACCCTCTCGGAATAAACTCAAATAGAATACAATTTAAATCATCCAAATCGAACGACTCGTTTTTGAGAAATCGGTGTACATACATAAAAAGAACCCACAATGAAACACAGAACCTCCTTCTTTTTTGAAGTCGGTTAAAAATAGAAGAAATAGAAAGAAATAAGAAGAAATAAAAATAATAAAAATAAGAAGAGTATAGTTATTCCACATATAATATGCTTGCGCTAAATATAATTTTTTTAAATAATATGTTTGATAGAACCTTATAATGTTTCTAAAGTATAGTTGCGGTAAGCATAACATATTAACACTAAACATATTATGTTAAAATAACATGATTGACGGCAAAATAGTATGGTTACTGATTATGTTTTATTTGATATATAGGTACTGGCGGAGATTTTATTAACTGTTTTAACGTTTGGAAAGCAAAATCACAATCTATATCCCAATAAAATTTTACTCCTTTTTGCAATAATATATTTAGTTATTTTTTTAAATAAAATGTGTTGTGTTGTAGAAATTACAATATGTGTCACAATAACACTTAAAAACCTTTTAAGACCAAGGTCCCACAACATTTATTGGATTTGCTATTCGAGAAAAATTTTGGATAAACTTACGATAATAATTAGGTAGACCTAAAAACGACTGAACTTGTCTAATCGTTCTTGGTGTGGGAAAATTTTGTACAGAAATTGTACGAGAAGGATCAGGCGTTACACCGTCTTCAGTACCTAAATGCCTTAGATAAGTGATTTTCTTTCTAAGAAATTGACATTTGTTGGGTTGCAATTTTAAATTAAATTGTCGTAATCTGGTGAGAACCTCTTCTAATTTTCTATTATGATCTTCTAGGTTTTTGCCGTAAATCACAATATCGTCTAAGTAAACATAACACTCTATGCCTTCAAAACCTGTTAGAATATAATTCTTAACTCTCCGAAAAGTTGCTGGGGCAGAGGTTAAACCAGAAGGCATTCTGTTAAATTCGAAATGACCTAAGGCTGTACTGAAAGCTATTTTTCGCGATCATCCTATCTGACAGAAATTTGATGATAGCCACTAGCCAAATCTTGTGTTGTAAATAATCTCGAGTTGCCAAGTTGGTCTAGTCTTCCTCAATTCTTGGGAGTGGAAATGCGTCATTTTTATTTTATGGTAATTTTGTTCAATTTTCTAAAATCAACAACAATTCTAAAACGTTTTTCAGGACTCGTGCTTGAACGCTTCAGAATTAGCAACAAAGGAGAATTCCAAGGAGAACGACTAGGGGAAATAATTTCTTGGTTTAACATTTCTTGAACTTGTTTGTTTATTTCTGTCTTTTGACTGTCAGGTAGCCAGTACATTTTTTGATTTATGGGTCTATTGTTCGGGATTATTGGTATTGCATGTTGAATGGCGTCGGTGTAACTAAGTTTTTCTCCTTCTAGGTAAAATACATTATTGAAAGATTTGCAGATGTCAGTAATGGAAAGTTTCTCTTCTTGACTGTAATAACTGTATACTGTATAGCTGTAATAGCTGTATAACTTTTTGTTTACGCTCATTTATTTATACGTCAAGATTTAAGGTAGTTTGCTTTTTATTATAATCTATGTTTAAGTTTATTAAATCTATTATTATATACTGTTCTAAAAGACTAAGGGTTGGTTGATAAAGTCCGATGTTTGCATCGTGTATTTATTATGGCAGAAACAATTTTTTCGTTTTTCACGTCAAATAATGAATGAAATGAAATGAAATCTCCTGGCAAAATTTCTTGTTTCTCACAAAAAAATGCCGGTAATGGTTGGTGGAACAGGGATTAACAATTTTTATTTTTCTAGTAGGAATTATTAAACTTGAACTATAACTTGGAACATAAATTTCCTTTCTAGGGAAAATATTACTAATTTCGTTTGAAATTTTATCTTCAGAATTAATTCTAAGTATTATTTCTTCGGATTCATTTCGTACGAGCTTTGGTTTTGCATCAGTTTGATAAATTTCAATAATGCAATTCATGTACCCAGGATACTATCTGCTGTGATATCAAGAGCATCTTTTACTATACGAAATTTACAAACTAGCTTTGAATCATTAAAAAAAAGGCCTGTTGTTGTTCCCAATGTTTCCGTTACAGCACCTTTTATTCCTTTATATTTAATGGTATTTAAGGTATCTATTATTGTGTTTTGTTTGGGATTATTTAATTTTAATATGGAGAGTTTTGCGTCTGTATCAATGACTATTTCTACTAGGTTATTTTTAATTATATCCAAAGGTAAATTTACTACTTTATCATCTGTTAAAGGGTTTGAATATTTTACGCTTCTTGATGTTGGAGATTTATTATAACCCTGGCTTAGCCATGGTTTATGCTTGCAATTGTTGGGCTTCGACTTGTGGGTTGCAAGTCGTGCCTGGAGAGTTTCCCGCATCATTACTTTTTAACTGATATTTTTGTTTTTGAAAATATTTGTCAACCGTTTGACTTGTTCTCAGAGGCGTAGCTAGGGGGGGGGGCGGTCCGCCCCGGGTGTCACCCGTTTTGGGGTGACACCCGAACGTAAAAAACTTAAACAAACCATCACAATGTTTTCAACGATAAATCACTTCGAAACCGTTTTGGAGTGACACCCGAACGTAAACAACTTAAACAAACCATCACAATGTTTTCAATGATAAATCACTTCGAAACCGTTTTGGGGTGACACCCGAACGTAAAAAACATAAACAAACCATCACAATGTTTTCAACGATAAATCACTTTGAAACCGTTTTGGGGTGACACCCGAACGTAAACAACTTAAACAAACCATCACAATGATTTCAATGATAAATCACTTCGAAACCGTTTTGGGTTGACACCCGAACGTAAAAAACTTAAACAAACCATCACAATGTTTTCAACGATAAATCACTTCGAAACCGTTTTGGGGTGACACCCGAACGTAAACAACTTAAACAAACCATCACAATGTTTTCAATGATAAATCACTTCGAACCCGTTTTGGGGTGACACCCGAACGTAAAAAACTTAAACAAACCATCACATGTTTTCAACGATAAATCACTTAGAAAACATTTTAACCAGGTTATCCATATAATTTTAATTTATAAATTGTGATAACTTATAAATGTGTACTATAAATGTGTTATTGGTTCAAAAAGAATCTATTCTACTTTTTAAAATTTTTGAGTTATTACGTGAAATAAAATTTTAACAATATTAATCGAATCAACATGTTGAGCATTGAATCCCATCACCACAATTACTCAATAGCTTTGAATATTCCTATAGATACCATATTGACCGTTTTTTACGATATATTATTTAGTATGCAAGCATGATTATTTAATGACCAGGTCTGAAAACACATATGCTGAATAATGTATAGGAAAAGTGGTTTACGTCGATAATGTGGCACCCTTTGTCGATAGGGTGGCACCCTTGAGTTACAATGTCTCTATTCCAAAATTATTTCTAAAATATCCGCTTAACCTTACTACCTAATATATGTTTTACATTTCAAACAAATTAATTGCAAACACCTAAGGAAACTAACAAACAATCAAATTACTGTGTTTGTAAATGATCTCAAAGTAATTTTTTTTCCTTTATCTTGAAACTCAAAGAATAAATTGAAATAAATCGTTTTTCAATGGACACAAAAATAATTACTGTGGAATAAAATGGCAGTTATGCAATTACTGCAGTTTTGCAAATTTTTGTAGGTTGATACATATTCATACTGTTTGTTTTCAGTTTTATATATTTATATATTTGAATTAAATGAAAGTTTATCATTTAAAATTACATTTTGTTGGGTTTTAAATCCCTTGGAAATTTCAAACTCATCAAGTGATTCTTTTAAAGATCCTTGGCTACATAAATGTAAAGCCTTCAATTTTTTTTTAAAAGTGGTGTAGCTATTGTTATTAACTATGTAAATGGTTTGCAAAAATAAACTTCAAATTTTGTTTATTTTTCTTCTTAGGCAGGTATTCCTTAAATCAGTCTTTAAAACATTTTCCCGATGTAAAATTTTTCACAAAAATCACATTCAATTTTGTAAATTATTGAGCATGATTCTAATTGGATATTTAATTTTGGTTTCAATTCTTTATATAAAATATCTTGTAGGATTTCATACTTATATTTTTTTAAATAGTTCCTTATAATATTAGGCTATGATTTGTATATTCCATTTTATCAAATATTATTTAATATAAGTTGTTACAAGGAAATTTAAATAAATTAATTTTCTTGGCGGTGTATTTAGTCGTTAACACAGTGTACTTATTATGAACTATGTACCTATTATGTATCCTACAAATATATTTAGAATTAATGCTTTGCTGATACCTATACTATAATTAAAAATATTTTTTTAGATTTCGTTTAGCAAATATTCCAAATAATAAATATGCCACGAGGAGTTCATACTTTTTAAAGAAAAAGTTGGTTCCAGCAGAGAAAGACCAAATCTATAAATATGTTACAAAACCCGATGATATCCAAGGTTCATCAAAAGAAACTGATTATCACGTTGATGCAACGAATGTTTCAGAGAATATTGGCTCATCTTCGGAAAGTAACAACAACAATACAGAATTAATAATGATAACCTATGATGACGAATTAGAAAGGAATAATGAAAATGACAGTGATAATGGCGCTAATGCTTCTACTATTGAAAACAGTATTTGCATGGGTGAATCACTTCAGGACTTAAGAGATGTATCACATTGGAATATACTCGTCTCTGGTAATGTTCGCATTGAAATCATAAAAAAAGAAAGTGAACATTTTCAAAATAGAGAAGGGTCGTTTGTTACTGTATCTAGACACGGGTTGGACATAAAAGGTGATGTTCGCCATCTTTCTAAAGAATGGTTTTATAAAATGATGAATAATGGTGAAAAAATTCTACGGCCATGGATTGTTTATTCTCCTGTAAATAATAACTTGCGTCCTGTATTGCTTCTGTTGTCGTGTATTTGCTGTCACCAATAATAATAATACAAAATCAACATTTACTACTGGATATCAGAAGCGGTGGAAACTAAATCCCAAAGTGGCCGAGCATGAAACTTCAAATGAACATCTGGAGAATTTTGAAAAGTGGAAAACTTTGGAAATGAGGTTAAAAATTCATAAAACGATACGAGACGCAGCCTTGCAATTAATATATAATAAAAAACAGAAGTGGAAACATCTTTTATCAAGATTATTGGATATAACTTTGTTTTTATCTAAACAAAACCCAGCATCTCATGGACATGATGAAGGACAAAGTTCTTCAAATAAAGGCAATTTCTTAGAACTAACCAAACTATTGTCAAAGTATGATGTAGTGTTAAAAGAACACATTTTGAATTTGGAGCATGATAAATCACCAAAAGTATCATATTTGTCACCAGATATACAAAATGAGTTCATAAATGTTTTAGCGATCCACGTAAAGTTTAAGCTTGTCAACGACATTAAATCGGTTAAATATTTTGGAATTATGTTTGATAGCACACCTGACATTTCACATATTGATCAAATGTCAGAAGTGATTCGTTATGTGAAAATTGATGGTAGTAAAGTGGAAATCAAGAAAGTATTCCTTGAATTTTTTCCTTTACGTGGAAAAAAGCCGCTGATTTAAGCGATGAAATTCTTACACTGAAAAAAAAATTGAAGTAATGATAACCTCATCTCGAAGATGGCAGTTTATTATTCATGCAAAGAAAAGATATTTACAAACAATTTCACCGTGATTGGGACAACTACTCAGTACTCAGTAACATTTTCCTGATAACAGAATGAGGTCTAATTAAAATATAAAGTGCTATCCAATATAAAAGTAGTTGAATAAAGTTAATTACTATTTCCATGAAAACATATTTCTTTGGCCTTATATCATGAATTTTTCATTTTAAAATTTAAGTATTTGATATTAATTGAACTATATTTTATTTTCACATAAATATTTCATGTGATTGTCTCAACTGCATCGGCTTATCATTGTACGGTTGTTGAATCAATCTCGTATTTCGATTCGCCATATCTGCCCAAACGGTGAGGTTGAGACAACTGCATTTCGATCGGAAATAGGACATGTTTTTTTCAGTGTAAAATCTTGAAAATGATGGTATAGATGTTATGAATTGTCGCTCCCAAAGGTTATGATAATGCAGCTGTTATGAGTAGTATACATGGAGAAGTGCAAGCTATTATTAAAGCAAAAATAACAAAGCAATTTTTGTGGGCTGCAAAGATCATTCAATTAATTTATACGGCCAACACTCGTCAGTGGAAGCCATTTTTACATGTTTTTCTGCTTCGACTAGCCGCTGGGAAGTACTTGCTAAACACAACAAAGCAACTGTTAAAATACTCTTGACAGCGTATTGGAGTGCTCATTATGCTGCAGTAAAAGTATTGTCCGAAAACTTTGATGGGATTGTGGCTGAAATGGAGAAGTTAAGTG
The DNA here is from genome assembly GCA_963693315.1 of Diogma glabrata. Taxonomy (NCBI): domain Eukaryota; kingdom Metazoa; phylum Arthropoda; class Insecta; order Diptera; family Cylindrotomidae; genus Diogma; species Diogma glabrata. The sequence goes on from CAVNZG010000692.1 coordinate 19,795, forward strand.
ATCAACAAGAAAATGTAGACACTAGAGGCGCTGCACAGAACCTTATCAATGCAGCATGTGATTTTTCGTTTCTTTGCTATCTTTTGTTTTGGAATGATATTCTAAGAGAAATAATATCTGTGCTCAGATTGGATTGCAAAGCACGGGCTTGAATATTGATCAATTAGCTACAAAAATAGAGTCAATTCATAACGAAGTCTCATTGTAGAAGAGGCAATAGATCTTGCTGCGAAAAAATCGGAGGACTATGACATTCCAATGGGAAGCCGAATTCGTCATAAAAACGCAAAAAACGAACGGGTGGTAGGTTTGCACCTGATGTTGGACTGACACTGAGAGCTCAACTTAAAAAGGACATGTTGGAATGTCTTGACCGATTCAGTGTTGAACTCCGAACTAGACTGAAGTCAGTTCAAGATTTAGCTTCATTGTTCGAGGTTGTGCAGACAAACACTTAGCTTTTGGCGAACAGTGAAGAGTTAAAAGTATCGGTATCAAAATCTACTGGTTTTTATGATGCGGTATTGGCAACAGAACTCCTCATAGAGATACAAAGGGTGAGGAGGCATTTAAAAGCGGCCAATGTTACAGTTTCTAACTGGGTGTACCTAGACTTTTTGAAATTCATCGTAGAATGGGATTTTTTAGAATTTCTTCCGAATCTTACGGTCGCACTAAACTTATTTATGACTATTTGCGTATTAGTGGCTTCGTGTGAGAGGAGTTTCAGCAAATTAAAATTAGTTAAAAATTTATTGCGGGCTTAAAAATAATAATGGTCATTTGTATTAATTAAAAAAAATTATAAATTACGTTTATCGGCTTTTTATTATTATTGACAGTTTTTATTTTTGGGGTGACACCACAATATCCGCCCCGGGTGCCACCCATGCTAGCTACGCCACTGCTTGTTCTGCCACAAAACTCGCTTTTTTGGGTATTAAAATTACTTTAATAAGTTTGTCGGGTCGGTTGGTCATTTAAATTGTTTTGTAGCATCTGGTACCGTGGATTATTATTGTTAGTGTTACTAAAGTTCCAGTTATAATTTTGCTGGTTTTCAATCCTTTGTCGGGTTCTACATGCAGAAATCAGGTGTCTTATTCTATTAAAGTATACACATTTAACTGGTTGAGGATTATGGACTTGAAATTGTTTTTGTGAATAAACTGGTGGTACTGTATCATATTCAGTTTTAAAATTATGGGGTTGAAAAGTGTAATATGGAGAATTGTTATAAAACTGTGGCTGTTCGTATTTAATTGGTGCGGGGGATATGGATTGCTGTGATGCATAATGGGTAAAGTATCTGGTTGAAGTCTATTTAATTGAGGTTGTATAACTACATTATGAAAAGGTTGAATATTAGGTTTAAACTCTTGTTTAGGAAATGAAACACCTGCCAATTCATACATCGTGCTATCTCGGGAATAGGAAATTAAAAGCTCGGTCTGTAATGCTAGTTTGATTAAACCCTCTAGTTCTGTTTCTGTAGAGCCTACAATCGTCTGTCTTATAACTGGATGTGACAAACCCATTTTAAAAGAGTTAATATCATAAAATTCAAGCTGTTGTATGAAGGCCTCATTACTTTCAGCATATTTGCCTTTTACAGCTGGTTTTGTCCGGTTAAGTATCGTTCAAATTTTGTCGGAATATTTTAAAATACTATCGTCTGGCATTTGACGGCAGCTGATTAGCTCTCTGGTCAAATCTATGGTTGTTTTGGAGGGATAATAATGTTCACATAGGAATGTTTTTAGTTCCTACAAAGCAAGTGTATTTTGGTAAATTATTTAGTAATGCAAAAGCTTCACCTTCAAATGGAGTATAAATATATTGCATAAAAATTTGTTTTTCCCCTGCCGTTAAATTGTGGTAAATAATTTCACTGTTACTTAAAAATATTTGTAACCGTTCTGCCAAATTTGAAGTTCTTTCACCGTTAAAGAGAGGAATAGACTGAATTTGTTCAAATATTTCGAAAATCGACATTTTTTACACGTATTTGAAACCGATTGAATATGATTTAAAATTTTATTAATGTTTAATGCTAGATCTAATAGTAATTTTGTAATTGTTTGAAATATCACTTTTTATCTGATTTAAAACTTTTTATTGATTCAAGAATTTCAATTCTTTTGTCGGATTATTTAAACTTTTGGTTGTCAACTATTAACTTTTATTAAATAACCAAAGAATTGGCTAATGTTTTAAAATTGTTTTAGCTTCAATTTTTTTCACAAAATAACAAAAACTTTTTTTTTTAAAATCACTTTTAACCCGTTTCTCATATATAGTAGGAAATAATTCCTTTAAATCCTTTTTAGGGATGATTTGGAATCATACTGGCTGCGCCACTTGTTGTAATTTGGAGACTGGGTATAATTAAGTGACATTAAAAACACAGACAAAGTTTTATTTAATTATATACTTATAAATTAATTGTTTATATATTATAAACATTTTATTTAATTGTTATTATAAATTATTTGTTGATTTTAGTTATTTTATTTATTTAAATGATACACATTAACTATTATTTTATTGGGTTTTATTGCTATTTGTGTTATGTTTTAAATTTATTATTTATTTTATTTTTATAATTGTTTTTATAAAGGGTGTCTCAGTAAGAGTGCACTTTTCCATTTTAAAATAAAAACACGTATTTTATGAGAGAGTTGTGATATTTTGATTGGATTGTAAAGAAGATATGTTCCGATTTAGTATGGAATAAAATATCCAGCAAATGGCCCCACGGCTCTGATGACAGGCCATTACTCTTTTGCTTTTCATGAAATTTTCCATGATTTTTACACAAACATGTGGTTGCATCTCACCGATGACGCGTCTGGATCTCTGATTTGAGCTCAAGAATTGTTGCTGGTTTATTCGCATAAACCTGAGATTTCACAAAACCCCAAAGAAAAAAATCGCACGACATTAAATCGCACGATCTTGGTGGTCAGTTGACATCAGAATCTCGTGATATAATGTGTTCTGAAAATCGTTGCTGCAATAAGTCGATTGTTTCATGCCTGGTTTGGGTATTAAAAAATAAGGGCGCCACCTTGCTAAAACCACATGTTGTCCAGATCCATGCAGTCCATTTTAGGCCACAAGAACTCCGTTATCGTATTCCTGTAACAAATGCCGTTCACAGTCACTGCAATTTCTGCCTCATCTTCAAAAAAGTAAGGTCCAATCACGCTGCCTGACCAAAATCCGCACCAGACAGTTGCTCGTTGTGCGTGCATTTGTTTCTCATGAATTGCATGAGGATTTTCTGAGCCCCAAAATCGACAATTTTGTGTATTCACGTAGCCTTTAGGATGAAAATACTTTCCCCATTTTTGTAATGAGTTTTCACAATTATAACGCGTTGTTCTTTCGAAAAGCGCTCCATTTTTAATAATTGGAATAAACATAGGTGACAGCTGTCAAATTTTAGAGTTGCCACTTGCACGAAAAAAAAAAATGATTCTAAATTTAAAAAGTGCATTCTTACTGAGACACCCTTTATTTGGTAAGAAATTCTAACTCTAATAGTTGTAGCGGTTGTCTTAATCAATCTCAATTTATCTCATTTTCCAATTTTCATTATTCCGATTTTTATTTTTAAAAGTGGAAGGGAAGTTTTATTTATAGAACGTATTTAACATATTTGTTTAACACTTATTTTTTACGCACGTTAAAATAATTTTTTTTAAAAAATGAAAGATTAAATTTTATTTTTATGATCACTCTATATATTTCGTCTTTTTAGGACATCCTCAGGTGTAATGACGCATTACTCCTGAGGATGTCCTAAAAAGACGAAATATATAGAGTGATCATAAAAATAAAATTTAATCTTTTATTTTTAAAAAAATTTATTTTAACGTGCGTAAAAAACAAGTGTTAAACAAATATGTTATTCAACGAATTACGCCAAGAGCCTACGGCAAAAAGTGTAAACTGTAAAATGTATTTAATTATATTTATTATTTTCGCGAACTAAACAGACATTTTTTTAATAAAATTTTCTCATAGAAATATGATAATATGTTTTATGTTATCACAAAGATATTTGTTAGGCTTCCTTTTTTAATACGGAACACTATTGGTGAGAATACAACGTGTTTTCCGCATTATCTCGATTATCTCATGAACCATTAATCCGATGCACCTAAAATTTGAGGCGCTTATAAAACTAACCTATCCACCCAAGATGGCGGGATAAAAATAAATAAAGTTGTGTTCGTTTGCTTTACAGAGGTACGATGTAAAGCCTTTCAGAACATACATTTTTTTATCGATACGAGTAGGGTATCATATGAAAGGGCTTTATTTCAGTATTCCTTAAAAATGTATTTTGGAATTTTACACCTCACCTTTTTTTGTATAATTTTGGAAAATGACGTTTTCTCTATGTTTTATTGTTCCGATTAACGCCGACCCTACTTCATCGAAATTCTTAAAATATATTTGGAATGATAGAAAAATGAGTAGGTTTTTGACGAAAAATACAGAAAGATGACAAATACTCATAACTATATTTATTAAAGAGGTGGGAATGAGAAGGGGTAAAAACATCATTTAAAACCAGGTCAAGGTTTCACGGTTTCATTTGAAAGAGCACTTGATTTTAGAAACATTGACATTTTTTATAATTTTTCAATGCATAGTTTTTGAATTGTTGTCAAAAAAATTGACTCAAAAAGTTGGTACCCCCCATTGGATTTTGAGCTTAATTGACAGAAAAATTTGAAAAAATTCACAGAGACAGGAAGTTTGATAAACTCTGAACGAAAAAAGCGAAGTCTCAAATAATTATATTTATGTGCTTTTAAGGGATTCGGGTAAGGAAGGGTGAAAGGGATGGGTGTAAGTAGGGTAAAAAAACTTTTTTTGACCCAAGCGAGTGGGAAGTCATTTGAAAGAGTATCTAATTTAAGAAACATTGCATTTTTTTTAGAATTTAAAAATGTGTATTTTTCAAACCGTTCTTAGCTCCCCCCCCCCCCTACGTTTCGACACTGATTGACAGAAAAAATTGCAAAAATTCACATTCACAGAGACAGGAAGTTTGCTATATTTTGAACGAAAATAATAGCGAACCCTCAAATAATTATATTTCAGTGTGTTTAGGGAATGGTGGTAGGGACGGTAAAAAAAAACTTTTTATGACCCAAGCGAGTGGGGTGTATTTTGGAAGAGCACTTAATTTAAGAAATAATGCAATTTTTTTTAGAATTTCGCTGTGCACAGTTTTCGAGTAATTGTCAAAAAAGTAAAACTTTCAAACCGTTCCTTGCTATACGTTTCGACACTGATTAACAAAAAATTTGGAAAAATGCACATAAACAGGAAGTTTCGTAAACTTTTATTGACAATTATAGCAAAGTCTCAAATAATTTCATTTCTGTGTGTTTGGGGATGGGAATGGGGAGGAAGAAAAAAATCTTTTTTTGACCCAAATAAGTTGGGTGTCATTTAAAAGGGCACCTAATTTAAGAAACAATGTAATTTTGTTAGAATTTTACGATGCACAGTTTTTTAGTTATTGTTAAAAAAGTGCTATTTTAAGTATATGTATACCACCACCACCATAAATTTCGACACTGAGTTATTGAAAAAATATTCCCAATTTAAACCATTTAAAAGCTGGTTAAATCTTTCTCTAGTTAACATAAACAGCTATGGATAAGATTTAACCTCAAGTAATATTTTTTGTGTCATTTTCGATCAATGAAAATGTGATTGACATTTACTATTGACGTCTACGATTAAACATTTATTCTGTCCATATTATGGTAATATAAAAACTTTACAACACAACTCTATATCATTTATTTTTGATATTGTGTTCTTACATTCACGGAACCCTTGGCGAGCGAATTTTATTCCCACTTGTCCGACTTTTTTTTATTTGAAATTATTTTAATAAACTTTCTCATAAGAATATGATAATATGTTTTTATTTTGTACTATCGCAAAGATGTTTGTTCTTATTTGATTAAAAAATAGTATGAGGAAATGAGTTTCAAATTATTGTTTGATTGATTTTAATTTTGTAAAATAAGATTTGAAATGAAAATGATGCAATCACAACAATATGCACGAACGAATAAATCCCACCCTGAGAGACTCTACCATAAGTGTAAACGATAACCTAGAAAAAGTCGCTGATTGGAGTGACAAAAACTGAGTGAATTTTAAATCCACCAAAACACAGTTAGTGATTGTTTGCAGATCAAATACCAAGTCATCATTGGGGTATTTCAATTAGTTTGTGTGACGAACAAATAGACGAATGTATATGTGTTCGTTTTATTAGGAGTCAGAATTGCCAATGACCTACTCTGGAACGATCATATAATGGCGATGGCAAAAAGCGCGTAAAAAAACTCGGCCTCCTCAATAGATGTTAAAAATATTTCACTCCGTACCAATTACTCCACTTTTATAAGTCGTATATTCGTCCGTGTATATGAAATATTGTTGTCAAGTCTGGGGTGCTGCATTTGTTTCCATCCTAGCTCTTTTGGACTCTGTCCAAAATCGTGCTATGCGAATTGAGAGTGATCAAAATTTAACATCAAATCTTGATTCCTTACAACATCGTCACACTGTTGCTGATCTCGTTGTGTCTTATAAATATCGTTACTAGCAGTACTTGGATGAAATCAGATCTATAATGTCTCAATCATATTCTTTTCCCCGTCTTACAGGTCAATCGGTTTATGCAAACAGTTAAATTGTTGAGATTGTCATAGTGGCAGAATGCAGAGAGATTTCATTGTACGTACATCGTACATTCATCAACAAGCATACATCAACACCTTTAGAACGCATGTTGTTGAGGGACCCAAGTTTCAAAAGGTATCTATGTGTGTAGTGATACATATTGTAATTCCTATAACACAACACTTTTTATTGAAAAAAAGTCTCTGTCGTCGAAGTCAATCAAAATGTTTAACACCAATTATATTATTCAATATGTTTAAATAAAAACAAGTGTTATGCAATAAGTATTTAAATTTGTGCTAGAATATTTGTTTATATCTCAACAATTTTTATTATGATTTGGCATATAAATACTGCACAAAAACACTTCCGATGCAGATAAACACAAAATTTTAATTTAATTTTTTTTTTTTTCATTTCTAATCTTTATTTGGACTTCATTTTTTATATAAAAAACCGATCTTTAAATACTGAAGAAAATTTAATTTAACAGGCTGATTCTGACATACCGTCACAGATGTAATAGTACATTATGATGCTAGGACGTAAAGCTAAAGATTTTGGACGGATGTGGAGTTTGCAAATCGAGGCGCTAGCCGAGATTTGCACCCACATTATAGCTGATATTGTTTCAATGATGTTATCAATATCCGGATTGTAGATGTGTTGCAATAGATCTTCGGTAGCTGTTGAGTTGTACACGAAATGATTTCTTCCCAATCCAGTTGATTTAAATAAAATTATATGGAGTTTAATAGATTGATGTAGTTCATCTAATTTAATTTCAATTGTTATCACTGTTCATATGTAAATTCCACTTTTATTAAATTGTTGCAATAAAAGATTTCAGTAGAATGTAATAGTTATGCGACTTCTAGATCGACAATGCAACTAGTAAATATTTTTGTTCATTTTTAATTCTTATATAAATGGTTACAATAAATTTTCACACTGAATCAAATTTCCATTTATTGTGTTATCTTTATAATAATTAACAAATATTCACATCATAGATTTATTTACAAATAGTAAACAAGTTCATATCTTGCTAAATTTATTCAAGTAAATTCTTATACTGCAGCATATTTTTAATAAGAACAAAATACGAGCATTTATTCAAAAACAATATTAAAGAATAATATGTTTAATAATCCGGAAAGTATGGCATATTCTTTCTTCCAATATGTTATAATATAAATATTAATAGATCAGTAATGCAGTTTATTTAAATTAACTTTTAAATTAAATTAGTTGTTCTAATTTTTTAACTGTCAGCCATATGAATTTTTTATAAAATTTGACTATATTGTTTTTCAACGCATTCATGGATTTTTTTAAAATTAAATCAAAAGCAAGGAATGTGCGATTGGAAATAAAAATTTGTTGAAAAATTTTATAAGTGTTCGCCACAACACTCCCTCCCTAGTGCCATCGCAGATGGGACGATATGAAAACAGAAGAAAGGAGATTTAAAATGCCGTAGCATTAAGAAAGCGAGCAGGAGTTCTGGTAGTTCGACCTGCTCGGGTTGTTGCAGCGGAAGGGTTAAAGGTGAACGTTTGAGGTGTTAGATTAAATTTTACCTTTTTAGCCGTTTTAGTGGCGTTTGCGTTGTGTTTCCCAACTTCTGTGGAAGTGGAAGGTAAAGACTTGAAGATGTCCGAAGAATAAGATTGGACGTTGTCTGCAGAAGACGGTATTTCGTCTGCGCGATTAAGATTTTTGTTAGAAGACAATGGAGGTTGAGTCGAGATATCTTCAGATTCTGACCTAAAACAAGGTTTTAGTCTGTCGATTGAGACTCGCATGTGTTGACCTTTGCGATCAATGACGAAGTTCTTTTCATCGCGACTAATGACTAGGTATGGACCTTCGTATGGAGGCTGAAGCGACTTACGTACTAAGTCAGTGCGTAAGAAGACATGTGAGCAAGAATCAAGGGCTTTGAAAACGAAAACTTTGTCAGAAGAGTGCCTTGATGCATTAATGGGACGAAGGTGATCGAAGTGTTGTTTCAATTGTGAAACGAAATCAGATTGAGGAATTAACTTGGTATTATTGCTGAAAAATTCTCCAGGAAGACGAATTTGCGTACCATAAACAAGTTCCGCAGATGAAGATTGGAAATCTTCACGAAAAGTGGTTCGTAAACCAAGTAGGATTGAAGGTAATATCCTTGTCCAGTGTGTCCTGTCGTAAGCCATGATAGCAGATTTGAGTGTCCGATGCCAACGTTCTATGAGACCGTTACATTTAGGATTGTAACTAGTAGTGCGTTTGCGTTCGAAACCTATGAGTTTAGACAACTCAGAAAAGAGATTGGATTCGAATTGGGAGCCCTGATCAGTTACGATTACTAAAGGTACTCCGAAACGAGCGATCCAATTAGAGTAGAGTGCTGAGGCTACCGTTTCAGCAGTGATATCCGAGATGGGGATGGCCTCAGGCCAGCGAGAATAGCGGTCAATAATTGTGACACAATATCGTTTGTCCTCAGAAGTAGGAAGTGGACCAATTATGTCCATATGTATCTCGGAAAATCGTTGTGAAGTTGGGGCATAGTTACCCAAAGGAGATTGTGTGTGCCTAGAAACTTTTGCCTTTTGGCAAGCCAGGCAGTTCTGTGCCATTTGTTTAACGTCCTTTTTAATGGATGGCCAAATGACCTTATCCGTAAGGAGTTTGACGGAACTGTTAACCCCTGGATGGGATAAATTATGAAGGCTATTGAAAACAGACTGACGAAATTGCTTTGGTATAAACGGGCGAGCGTTACCAGAAGAGGTATCGCATAAAATTGTTTTAGACGAAGATTGTCCAAAAGTTAACGGAAAAGATCGGAAGGTTGCGTGTTCAAATCACGTCGGGGTCACCAAATTATAGCTGATATTGTTTCAATGATGTTATCAATATCCGGATTGTAGATGTGTTGCAATAGATCTTCGGTAGCTGTTGAGTTGTACACGAAATGATTTCTTCCAAATCCAGTTGATTTAAATAAAATTATATGGAGTTTAATAGATTGATGTAGTTCATCTAATTTAATTTCAATTGTTGTCACTGTTCATATGTAAATTCCACTTTTATTAAATTGTTGCAATAAAAGATTTCAGTAGAATGTAATAGTTATGCGACTTCTAGATCGACAATGCAACTAGTAAATATTTTTGTTCATTTTTAATTCTTATATAAATGGTTACAATAAATTTTCACACTGAATCAAATTTCCATTTATTGTGTTATCTTTATAATAATTAACAAATATTCACATCATAGATTTATTTACAAATAGTAAACAAGTTCATATCTTGCTAAATTTATTCAAGTAAATTCTTATACTGCAGCATATTTTTAATAAGAACAAAATACGAGCATTTATTCAAAAACAATATTAAAGAATAATATCGTCGCTTTAATAATGAAACAACGTATGCTATTTATACGTTGTTTTTATATAATAGGTGCGCTGCATTCCCCATAAGGGTATCTTTGAATTGGCGTTTTTACATTTTCGAATTATCTTATGACTGGGGGTAAGAATTAATAAATTATAAATTAACGTCCATGCAAATGCATGCGCACATCAAACTTTAAACTCAAATATCTCGAAACTATACTTTTGCGTATACGTCATTTCATTATTAAAGCGACGATATGTTTAATAATCCGGAAAGAATGGCATATTCTTTCTTCCAATATGTTATAATATAAATATTAATAGATCAGTAATGCAATTTATTTAAATTAACTTTTAAATTAAATTAGTTGTTCTAATTTTTTAACTGTCAGCCATATGAATTTTTTATAAAATTTGACTATATTGTTTTTCAACGCATTCATGGATTTTTTTAAAATTAAATCAAAAGCAAGGAATGTGCGATTGGAAATAAAAATTTGTTGAAAAATTTTATAAGTGTTCGCCACAACATTAAGTCCAAAATAGCTTACGTCCGTGCATCATATACTATTTTTTATTCGCCGCAAGCAAAATATTTTAAGAAAAGTTGTTTATTCTAAATTAAAATTATAAATTTTCATAAATTTTAAAATAAAAATATATGGGACAAGTAACCTTTGACAAAATATTTATTATTTTTTCCAAATTATTGTGTAGCTATGACAACAAATGATAACAACTATTTTAATTGGATAATGAAATTTTGAATTTGAGGGTTGCTTTGATAAAAAATTTTATTATTCATAGAATTTAAACAAATACAAATGCTTTTTTGGACGTAGCTATGACAACAAAATAAATAGCTGAAAAGTGATACTTTAAAGCCGCAAATCACAGTAATAAAGTAACACTTTAATACGTAGGCGAATAAAAAAATAGTTATAACAAAGACTTTTCTCTTAGCTAAGACTAAAACCTCTTAAATGCAACCTCAAATTTTCCAAAACATAAACTTGATTTTTACAAACAACTATTATACAATATTGTCATAATTCTTAATAATAATTTATATGGTATTTTAATTTGTATTTAAATTATTTAAAAAGAAAATATGATATTTCATAATAATTTTATTTATAAAAATAGCCGTTCCAAAGAAAGATCTCCAAAATATGTGTAGAATTATTATGAGGTTTTTTATGACAACGTTCACAAAATCGTAATTGAGATATTCCTCTTAAAAAAGTTGTCATAACAAAAATAATCATAGCTATGACCTCTTAACTCAGAATCAGCCTGTAAATAAATTAACAAAAGCCAGACACCAACACAGTTTCGTACTCGTAACTTTTTAACGAAAACAATTTTATGATGTTACGGTTTTTGTTATTTTATTGATGTTATGTTTTATTTATACGACCACGTATTATTTGTATAGTAGCGGTTATAAGTTCGTCTATGTCTCAAATTAATTTTTCTTAAAGATCGTAATTTACCATGTCAGAGGAAGTTTTAGTTAATACAAAATGGGACAGTTAAGATAAGTTGTAATCTTATCGCTAAAAATCTTTAAAATCAACCCATAGTGTAGAGTCAAAAATTAATCATTTAAAATTTATTATCTCGCTCGCACACATCTTAATCACATCTTAAACAACAAATTTTTATTTTTTGTTCTTATATTCATTTGGACCATATGTAGGATTTCAGCGTAATTAAAGATTACATAAAAACACATTAAATACATATATACATGCATACACATTTATATTGAAATATAATTTTTTTGTTTATGTTTTCGGTGCGCGAACAATAACTAACATTCAGTTTGGACAATCAAATTTCTTTCAGTTTTAGTTTGTTAATTGAAATGATCGCGACTAAGTAACTAGTCTGTTAAAGTAATATTTAAATAATGCAAGAAAAGTGATCGTGGAAAAATAGAAAAAATTGAAAATGAAGTTATTTATTTTACTGTTGATATTTATTTTTGGAATCAAACGAAACGCCGGTGTTGATCGTCAGTATGATATTTACAATAAAGAGTTTACATTTGATATTTTATTTCAAAACGGTATGCAAGCGTATTTAGAAAATAATTGGAGAATTTGTGTTGAATTGTTAGAAAAATCTTTGCATGAATTTCATCGATATTATGATACGATTACATCATGTCGATTAGATTGTGAATTTGAAGTTAAACGAATGAAACCGATGTTTCCGGAGAACATAGATGATTTACATTTTTTTGAGTCGGTCATTCAAAAATCGCTATGCATGTTAAAGTGTAGAAAAAAACGACAACCTGATTTGCAGGAGTATTTTGTTTTGGATAATTGGAATAAACGGGCATTTTTAAGTAGAAAGCCATATGAATACTTACATGTTTGCTATTACAAGGTTTGTGCTGTTATTTAATTTTTTGTTTATTAGGAAAATTGCTACCGTCTTACCGCGAATATAAGATCTGGTTCTTCTAAAAGAATAAAAGAACTACATAGTTCTTTCATTTGAAATTGTTATACAAACTTTATCACTGCCATCTACCTAGCAAGTAAAAATATTCTTATTTTGGATGCTATTTAAATCAAACGTTTGTTTTTTTTATGCTTTTGTAATCCTTTTTTCACCTTATTAGGCAAATGTTCGATAAGATTCATTAGAATTGTGTGGATAAAACTAAAATATATACCCTTTTTTAAATTTTTCAAAATTTTTGAAAATTTAATACATTCTTTTATTTGAAATATATTTTTTCGGGAAACGGCTGTAAAGTTTAACTTTACTGCGGCTAGGGAATTAGTTAAAGTCTTACTTTTTTGACTGCGGCTGCAAAAGTTACGCCATTTTTATTTTATACTACGGCGGCTGTATAGGAACATTTAAAATTTGTTATTTTTTCAAACAAATTGTATAACTATGACAACAAAAAATAAGTTGATTCTCATTGGATTATGATATTTTGAATTATTGTATGTTGCTATGACAACAAAACGTAACAAACAGTTTCATTGGATATTGAAATTTTGAATTATTGTATAAGCATGACAACAAAATAACAACTATTTCAATTGGATTATGAAATTTTAAAAAAGCTGCTTTAGTAAGAAAATTTTATTCATACTAATTTAATTGTTTTTTTTTTCCTTTTTGGTAATTACTTCGACGATAAAAATTCATATTTATAATTATTAGTATTAATTTCATATTTATAAAAAATTTAAACGTCTGCGGAAAAAACAGTGTATTTAATTCGTAGCTAAAGTGATTTTTTGTGTATCGTCTATAATTGTCTACAATCGTCTACAAACTATAGACTCAACATAAAAAGTATCACTTTAGCTCCTAATTAAATAATGTACTATTAGTCAAAAAAAATCAATAGAACTTTCAAAAAGTAATTTTTGTTACAAAATTGCAAATAAGAACCGCATGTTTTATTCGCAGTTAGTCTGTATTTTTAACATGTTTTTGGTTATTCGGTTTCGTATGTATTTAAACCAAAACCCGCCTGAAGCGAATTGGTAGATTACGTTTGGTGGTTTAGTTTACGTCGTATTAAACTTTCGTTGGTCAAAGCGATTTAATTTTTAGTGAATATTTGGAGCTGAAAAGTTCTTTTTTCCCATCTTAAATACATATTAAGTTTTGTGTTGTCTTTGTTCTGTTTTTCAGGTTACCAAACTTGTCGTGATTCATGGTTTTATATTTATTTTTTTTTCAATTGTGGTGTGTTAAAGAAAAGAAACAAAGTCCTGATTTTTTCCATTTATTATTTTTTTTTATTATTCCTTTAAATTTGTTTAAAAGGTTTGCTTTTTCATATATTCAGTTTTCGTTTATTCAGTTATTTTAAGTGAATTTTTGAACTGCATTAAATTATGCACTAATGGATCTGTTTTTATTGATTTTTATTATTATCCTTGTGTACCAAGTACCCACTCCTGCTATTAACGTACGAGTTTGCGTGAGATATCACATACCACTGGCAATATCAGTGAGATAATACTGGCACTAAACATCGATGTACGGAATTTACTCGATATTTAAACACGAAACATCGGATAGATTCGATGCTTTTTCAAAGAATTTTTCTATTCGATGTATCGATGTTTCTTATAAAAACACCGAATCAATGAAAAAACTAAACCTCTGTGAACAGCTTTTTGTTTTTTATAAATTTTTAATTTTCTTAATTTTTTCACATTTTCATTTTAAAAATTGTACGAAAGCGGCAAACTAGTTTTTTGTGGCTGATAACGCAGCATTTGTGAATAAGACCGTCGATCTAGGTTTTGGTAATATAAACATATACCGTGTTTTGATTATACTCTAAGTTTAGTAGTAGTAGCGGTACAACAGTGTCCAGGATTACGAAAACTAATAACTTAAGAAAAAGGCATTGTGACATGGTTCAAGCCAAGTAATATAGCAAGCAATAAATTGAGAAACCAACGAATAAAGAAACAAAATTAATAAAAAAAAGTTCCGACAAGATAGAACAGTACTTAATATATGATTGAGTGGTTTTCAGAGCTACGCGCTGTTGCCAATGATATCATAATTCGCCATAAAATGGCACCATCTATGATCAGAGCTTCAGCTTAAGAACTGTCCGTTCTATCTATTCTATCTTCTGTATAACAAGTCTTATGGCCACTCGAAGCTGCTACCAAAGTAGTGTCTGGTGACTATTGCACTGACAGCAAGGTTATTCTATTAGATCATTGACAGGTTTAAAAAATTCAACCCCATACTGTAAAATGCTCGCTCGGCAAAAAATTGAAATTGCTTGTACTTAATGAACGATAAAGTAAACTGTTAATTCTGCAAAGTCTGACTAAATCACACTGGTATGGACAACCATCATATGGAGTAACATTTCAACATGGTAGCAACATTTCAAATATGCTACCTGTATTCTTTTTTTTCTTTTGTCTCTTATTTTAATAACTAGTTTTAGCTTTAAAATTATTATTCTACTTATAGAAATGAATTTTCTGAAATTTTAATGAAATATTGTACATTTGTACATTTTGTTTCATTTAAAAAGTTATATCTCATCTCACTCATACAATTC
>CAVNZG010000693.1:0-62774 GCA_963693315.1 Diogma glabrata
TTCCGAAATAAAGCTCTGTACCCAAGTAATAAGTTGGTCGTCCAAACCATAGCAACTTAATTTGCAAATAAGATTGTTGTGCCATACTTTTTCAAATGCTTTAGATATATCAAGAGCAACACCGAAAGTTTCACCATGGTTTTCAAGAGATTTATTCCATACATGAGTGACAAAAGAGAGTAAATCTCCTGTCGCCCTTCCTTTACGGAACCCGTATTGTCTTTCATCTTTCTTGAAAGCGCACTACTACCATTAACATCGTCAGAATTAACAGGCTTTCTTTTAGCATCATGTAAATGTTGATAAACATTTACATGATGCTAAATGACTTGGACTTACTTGGCTGACCAAGTTGGTTTGTGGTACCAGTTCATATCAATACTGCCATCGTTATTATGAACTATTAAGGTGTCTAAAAACGAAATTGACCATTCTTTTCGATTTCCAGGGTGAATTGAATACTTTTTTCGAACTGATTAAAGGTTTTTAATAGAATCTCAACTTTGTCTTTCGGTATTGCAGTGATTATGTCATCTACATATCGGAAATAGAACGCTGGTGTGAAGTCAAGAGATGCTAAAACATTTGATTCTACGTACTCCATAACCAGATTCGCTAATAAAGGACTAATAGGCGATCCAATATCTGAATATCTGTTTGTAAACTTTTCCATCAAAGAAGAAAACACAATTATTAAGAACTACATCCATAATTTCTAAAAATTGAGCTTTCAACAATTTACATTTCGCTCTTCTCTTTATTTGCTGCCAATCTTTAGTTACCAGTTCAACCACTAATTTATAATCAATGCACGTAAATAACGACACCACATCTAAAGATATTATAACATAGTCCGGAGGAAGACATATATCTTTAATTTTATTAGGTAGATTTCATATAAAAATCTACCTATTGCAATGACCGTCATCTCGGAATTTCGGAAAAATTTTGATGCCAAGCGACTATATATGTAAAGCGGAGATGGAAAAACAAAAAAAAAAAAAATTATATATATATATATATATATATATATATATATATATATATATATATATATATATATATATATATATATATATATATATATATATATATATATATATATATATATATAACGATATGAGGTATAACGGAATTTAGCGGCACTCTCACGGTCGCATTTTTCGACCTAGACCAAAAATTTTTTTTGAGCGTGTTGCGGCAAACAATTTCTTGGATAAGTTCGACAACTGGCCATATCCGGGTACAGGTTAATAGTCTAGAGCTTTGAAACTGTCAAAAACAAAGCGTTATAACGGCCGTTTGGGGCAAAATATGTAAACAAAATTTATAAATATTAATTATTTGAACATATTTCTATCATTTTTTAAAAAGCCAGACATCTGCAATAAAAGGTTCTTTAGCTATCTGCAATAAACTGTGTGAAGTACAACGGCATTTAGCGGCTCTTTCACGGTTGCATTTTTTCACTTACGCTAAAAATATTTTCTGCGTATCTTGCGGCAAACAGTCTCCTGAATATGTTTGACAATTGCCCATATCGGGGTACAGGTTAAGTGCCTAGAGCCCAAAAACTGTATAAAATAATGTTTAATACTTCTGTTTTTAATTAGTATTTTTTATAAAGTAATCTGATAAATCCGATTCTAATTGCACACATAACTGTCTGATCCCGAAATCTACATTTTTCTAGCGAATATACCTGCCGCTCGGACTTTTTTTAAAGTCTACTGAGTTTAAGATGTGACTATTGCTATTTCCTACACTAGGTTTTATAATTTCACACAAAAACTTAGACAGATTGTATGTTGGACTTCCAATTGAACTCACTATAGGCCTGTAAGGCGCATTTTCTTTGTGTACTTTACATAACCCATCAAGGTTGGAAATGACGCTATTGTATCTTCTTAGATTCACAGCTTTCTGGTTCAAGATCTTTCCTGTGGGTTCTAAAGTTGTTATTAAACTATTAACGTTTTTCTGTACTTGCTATGTGGGGTCTTTTTTTAAGTTCTATATAAGTAGCCTCGTCATTGAGCAAATTCAACATATTACGCTTATACTCATCTCTCGTTGTGACAACAGTTATATTGCCCTTATCAGCTTGGGTTAGAAGCAAATCTGGATGAAGTTTGAGAAATTTTTTAGTCTTATTGTGAAGTTTGATTATTTGTTTATCTTCATTAGTTAATTTCATATGAGAGCTCATGCTTTGTTTGAAATTTGTTAAAATATTTGTGAGACTACTACGTATTTCTATTGTCTGTTCACCATCTTCGAGATCCATTAACACACTTTCTACATCAGCAATTATTTTAGAGTACAGAATATCTTTACCATTCATTGGGATGGAAAATTTATTTCCTAAAGCTAGGATTTGTTTTATGTCTGGAGGAATATCAGTGTTAGTTAAATTTATAAGCCACTTTTCTAATATATCTATAATTATATATAATATATAATTTTTGCATCTGTACTAAGATGTAGCAAATACTATTAAAATATTGTTGTCTTGTTACAATTTGGAAGAAAATATAATTAAAAGACAAAGCTTTTGTTCGGAACCGGAGTTTTCTGCATAGGATCTTGATGAAACTTTGGCAAATGATACAGGTTCACTTGAAAATGGAAGATCTGGATTCATTTCAAATTTAGACAAAACGGCGGGGTGCCTCCAGAACACCTCTAGGTTTAAATCTTGAATAACTTCTGATTCCGGACTATGATCTTATTGAAACTTGGTATGTAAGGTTTTAGTACAGTTTCCAATATTTCTGCATACCAATTTCCGGTTTGTCACTTCCGGTAAAAAAATTTTTTTTCAGGTGTTTATCCCTACTGTTACTGTTACAATTACCGATCGATTTTCATGAAACGTTGGAAAACGTTTTCAAATAACATGAGAAAGATTTGATTAGCTTTTGGAGTACATTGGATAAAGGGTTTGGGTTACAACAGGTGGTTTTTTCCACAATGTTTTTATGTTGTTGGGAGCATAAAACCTTCATACGTGAGTGAATTTTGTTGACACTTTGGAAAAAGATGCAAACATGTATGACAAGTTTTTGAGCGATAGTGAACAAAATGGTGTGGGCTCCCTGGAGCACCTGTTTTTTTGAAAGCTCTATAACATCTGTACCTGATAATTGAATTGTTCACAATAGTTCTGCATCCCAACTTCCGGTTTTTCACTTCCGGTAAAAAAATTTTTCTTGTACTTTTTCGAAGTTTTTTCAATCTTTATGCACACTACAGCCTACAATAATGAAGTGATTATGATGAAACTTATGAAAAGGGTTCCAATTAGTGTGAGAAGATAATTATCATCTTTTGGAACACATTGATCAAAGTGGCGGGGGTCTACCATACAACTGCTGACTTTTCACACTTAAAGTTTGTTGCGAGCATACAGACTTCATTCATTAATCAATTTTAATGACACTTTGAAAAAAGATGAAGACTTTAATGACAAAGAATTCATTAGCTTTTGGACAATATTGGGATAAGTGGTGGGGGTCCTCCCGTACACCTGTTTATTGTTTCAATGTTTGTTGGAAGCATACAACATTCGGTCGTTAAGTAATTTGGATGTCACTTCGCAAAAAGATGCAAATATGTATGGCAAGGTACTGATTAGTTTTTTTAGCAATAGTGAACAGAGTGGTAGGGGGTCCTCCAAACACCTGTTATTTTGGAAGCTCAATAACTTCTGTACCTGATAATCGAATTGGATGAAACTTGGTACATACCCATTTTGTACGGTTTACAACAGTTTTGCATCCCAACTTCCGGTTTGTCACTTCCGGTTAAATTTTTTTTTTACTTTTTCTCGTACAACAGAATTTATGTTTGTTGGGATTCTACTGCTTGCTTTAATATTTTTATTAACAACCGATCAACAACCGATCTATTGAACTATGTGGCACATATTTGGAATAGCATACTTGAGAAAGGTGGTGAAACGTACGTAATCGCATTAGACATCTCAAAAGCATTTGATCGAATTTGGCATGCCAACTTGATCAACAAGCTCGTTGCGTACGGTTTTCATCCCGCAGTCGTGAAGTTGATTCAAAATTTTCTGTCTAACCGATACATCTCGGTATCTATAGATGGCTTTTCTTCTGAGTCTAAACTAATTAACGCTGGTGTACCCCAAGGCTCAGTTTTATCTCCCACTTTATTTTTAATTTATATCAACGAACTGTTGCAAATCACCAGTAACCCAATAAATAGTTTTGCAGATGATAGTACACTGCACAAGTCATTCGTCCCCCTATCTTCAAAGGGTAAAATGCATGAACGAATAAATCCCGTCCGGAGAGACGCTGCCATAAATGTAAACGAGGACCTAAAAAAAGTCGCCGATTGGGGTGACAAAAATTTGGTCAATTTTAATTCCACCAAAACACAGCTATTGATTGTTTCCAGATCAAAGACCGAGTTTCCCAATGATATTTCAATTAATATGTGTGACGACCAAATACGCGAATGTGAAAGCATTCGTTTATTGGGAGTCACAATATCCAATGACTTACTCTGGAACGATCATATAATGGCCATGGCAAAGAGCGCGTCAAGAAAACTCGGCCTCCTCAATAGATGTAAAAAATATTTTACTCCGCATCAATTGCTCCACATTTATAAGTCCTATATTCGTCCCTGTATGGAGTATTGTTGTCAAGTTTGGGGCGCTGCATCTGCTACTATCCTGGCTCTTTTGGACTCTGTTCAAAAGCGAGCTATACGAATTGTTGGTGATCGAGATTTAACATTAGGTCTTGATTCCCTGCAACATCGTCGCACTGTTGCTGATCTCGTTGTTTTTTATAAATATCGTCACCAGCAGTGCTCGGATGAAATCAGGTCCATAATGCCTCAGACATATGTTTTTCCCCGTTTTACTCGTCAATCGGTGTGTGCGGGCGGTCGAACTGTCGAGATTACTCACTGTCATAGTAATAGAATGCAAAGAGATTTCTTTGTGCGTACATCGTACACATGGAATGCTTTGCCCGAATCAATAGTCTCGAGTGCTTTCAATCCACAAAAATTTAAAAAAAGCGTCCACCTATACCTCAAGACGCATGTTGTTGTGGGACCTACGTCTTAAAAGGTATCTATGTGTTGTTGTGACACATTTTGTAATTCCTACTACACAACACTTCTTATTAAAAAAAAAAAAAAAAAAAAAAAAAATATTTTTATTATTAGAACTACGAAGTCCATGCACCGAGAAAAAAACGTGTATTAAAAAATTAACTACGCTGTTGTTGAAATTACAACTGTCTTTTAAGTTATTAAATATACAAATGTCAGCCGTAAATTTGATTACGCCTACTAATTTTAATGATTGA
Source organism: Diogma glabrata (assembly GCA_963693315.1). NCBI lineage: Eukaryota > Metazoa > Arthropoda > Insecta > Diptera > Cylindrotomidae > Diogma > Diogma glabrata. Next base: position 5,358 of record CAVNZG010000693.1, read on the forward strand.
AGTATTTGTTCCTAATTTAAAAAATAGTGAAAATATATTTTTTTTTTTAATAAAATGTGATGTGTAGTAGGCATTACAATATGTGTCACAACAACACATAAAAACCTTTTAAGACCAAGGTCCCACAACAACATGCGTTCTAAGGATGTTAATGGACGCAAATCTGTTTTTTTTGTTTTTTTTTAATTTTTTTTGTTAAATAATGGACAACTAAACTATAAATCCTATCACATATAAAATATGACATAGGCCAATATTTCGTGATAGGATAGAAAAAATAAAAATAAAATAAGAGATAAAAATCAAATTTGTTTAAAAATTTGCAGGAACAAAACTAAAATTGGTTTGCCAATAGTCCAGCTAATGGCATAATCCTTGATTATGGGACGCAGTATATTTTTCAATGATTAAAGCTCAGATATATAGTTATATGAAAGCTCGTTTCTTCGAGCAAGCTACAGCGTTGCAGCATCAAGGAATATTCATTAGCTAAGATTGAGAGTGCTACCGTTGACTGAATACAGTTCATCCGCCAGCACCCCTAAGATATCACCTTGGCTAGTGATATCTCACTGCTATTGCCAGTGGTATGTGATATCTCGCGTTAACTCATGTGCCAATAACAGGGACTGGAGTGCGCGGGGTTGTCACACCCGTGGATCAAAAAATAGAAAAAAATTAACAAATTATTAAAAACTGATCCCTCCATGCGTCATATTTATTAAATCTAATTATTATAACTAAAACTTGGTAGTAACAATTAATATTTGAAATGATAAAACAGTACTATTGCCACAATTGTTATTACAAAATATAGTTAATCCAACTGCATTATATAGATGAATGAAATGAATTAGCTTCAAAATCCGTAAAACTTCTAATAGTCGAGTAAAATTAGCTTCCAAATCCGTAAAACTTCTGAGTCCTCAGGGACAGCTCCGATTTTGATGATTTTTTTTAAAATGTGTGTTTTTATATATTATTTGAAATCAGAAACATTACAATGTGCGCAATCAATTATTTATTTTGTTTAAACAATATAAACAAAATTTATGAACACATTATTTTTTTTAACAAAATTTATGCAATAAAAGAATTGTTAAGTTCAAATTTATAGAAGATTTCATTTAATAATAACATAAAAATATGGTATTATAAGAGTAGCAAAATATGTACACGCTATGTCTAACTTCTGTATACATTTGTTATTAATATGGAGACTAGACATGACCTAACTTATGAAGTTATTTTTATCCCTCCCACCGACTAATTATGTTCCTTTTGACTCGAAAATGAAGTGTATGCAGTTTTACTGAAATCGGAAAATAATTACCCACCGCGCAGTGGCGTCAAAGATAAGAAAATTAGCAGAATAATAGGATTTTTTATGTTTATCAGATATAATCATGTTAAAATATAATATATCTCATAATTTTTATTTTTATTAAAAGCTAATTACTTGACGATTCCAACGAGCCTAAGTATGTAGAAATCGATCTTAGGAAAGCGTTTTTATCGAATTTCTTCTTCTTAAATCCAAAAAAAAGAATTTCTGCGAAAATTCAGAAAAAATAAATTTATATTATAAGTTTTGCTGTTCAGTGTATACACCTTTGGTACATACACTGAATCTGATCTACGCGATGAAATTTCTTATCGTCAATGGTTTGATTGGTAGTAAGAGTTTTACCACAAATAAAACACCAAGCCTTAGATCAAAAAAATTGTCTTTTTTATTCCAAATATTTCGGTCCTTTTATTTGGGACCTTCTTCAGTGTAATTCTTTTGTGTTATCCTGAACACTTTAAACTTAATACTCTGTTATAAATTTATATGTTAGATTTAGACTTTGTTTGAGTAACACAAATTTTTATTTTTGGACAACCACAGTAACATTTAGTAATATTGAGAAGTTATTAACGGTTCCATAATGCGAAGAAGGGAGCGGCTTATCGATTGCGAATGCGATATATGAATGCCTTGAAGAATTGGATCTTACTGATAAAGTCAAAGCTATGTGTTACGACACGACATCAAGTAACGCTGGACCAGAAAAAAGGGGAAAAAAAATTGGCCACAACTTGATTCGATTCCAATATCGTCATCACATACATGAGATTAAACTACGGGCTGTTTATGATCTCAAATTTGGAAAGACCACAGCGCCCGATGTTTATCTGTTCAACAAATTTCAGAGGGCATGGGACAGTGGTAAAATTAATCCAACAATGTTCAAAAGTGGAATATCGGACAAAAAACTGGGAAACAAAATTCCAAAACCCTCGTGAGAAGCTCTAGTAATTTTTTGTCATGAAGAGTTGGAAAAATCACACCTACGCAGCGAATATAAAGAATTTTTGGAAGTTACATTAAATTTTCTTGGCGAAACCATTGAGAATTACAAATTCAAGTGCCCAGGTCCGACAAGTCACGCCGTTTGCATTTTTTCGAGACGTTTGCATTTTTCTGATTATGTTGTATGTAAAAATTTGGTCCAAATGCATAGATGGAACAGCAGCCGCAAATCAGGATTTGGATTTCATCAAATCGGCAATCGCTTTTAAAAAAAATTGACCAAAAAGTTTCAGAAGAAATGTTGAGCAAAATTTGTTATCATCTTCACTATTTAACGGAAGCAAATATTGGCTTGGCTTTTTTCGACCCAGAAATTTTGTTTGATGAAAAACGAAAAATGGTTCAAAACCTTGAGGTCCCAGCACGAGACATCCCCATCGCACCCCAAACTCGCAAAAAAGATTTTGACGCAGTCAAACATATGCAACTTTTTGCTAATAAGAACATTAGTGATTTTGTCACAGGAAAAACTCACAGTTTTTTTAATCGATTTAGAATTTGTATTGATTTTTTGCTGCATGACCCATTGGAATGAGGATTTCGTCAAAGCCACGTTGTTTTGCCAAAGTTTGCATGTTGTTAATGATACCGCCTCGGTGTTAAGTTGATGACACGGAATACAACAACATTCTAACTAAAGACGAGGAAGGTACACAATACACCATTCAGGTGTTCTAAAACTACAGATGCAAATAAATAAATCTAATTTAATTTATTGATGTCTTTTGGAAAAATGTTGCTTTTGAATGAAAAATTATTATAAATTTAACCATAAACATTAATTTTTTTCTTTGAAAAAAGATTATTATGATCAGTGATATTTCGTATATGTAAGAAGAAAAATTAAGATAAATCGCTTTTCTAAGATCGATTTCTACATACTTAGGCTCGTTAGAATCGGTAATTCTTTAGCTTTTAATAAAAAAAATCAAAATTATGAGATATGATGATTATATTATATTTTAAAATAAAAAATCCTATTATTCTGCTAATTTTCTTATCTTCGACGCCACTGCGCGGTGGGTAATTATTTTTCGATTTCAATAAAACTGGATATAGTTCATATTCGAGTCAAATGGAACATAATTAGCCGGTGGGAGCGAAGGAAAAGATGGTTTGAAAATTGTTCATACATATTTGGTCATGCCTAAGGAGACTTTGCTGAGTTTTACGAACAGACACGCTTTCCGCTCCGAATTCTTTGAACCTTGTCCGATTAACATGAAATTTGGTGAGTAGTTTAGGAATGGCTCAAGAACCGAAAGTGGCATAGCGCTGATGGGCCCTTTTATCCTGGGGTGGATTCCACCCCTTCTCGAGGGCGGGACATTTTTCACTCAAAGTAACCCCAAAAATAGATAATCATTTGAAGGACACATTTGAAGTATAAAATGTTGTATAAGGTTTTTTCGATAGATCGATATTTTTCGAGTTATTTGCGATTGAAAACTTATATTGTTCGTTGAAAAATGCATGGTTTTCGATAGTTTTTTCGAAAATAACTTGAAAATTTAGCGTTCTATCAAAAATTCGGTAATCAACAAAAATGAAACTTAAAAGAACGAAGAGATTGTTATGTTTATGAGGGTTGTAGGTCCAAAATGAAGCAAGTTATGGCTCAATGACGAGGCATTTTTTAACGACTTGGTTCGAAGAATTCAACGTTAAATAACGGAAAAGCAATGCATTTTGCGGACAAAACTGCCATACTTTTTTGTAATAATTGGAAAGACCTTTAAAATGGGCACTAGTTCAAGTCGTTGCCATTAAAAAAACCAAGTTACAATGCGGGCATCTCGAATTCAAAATAGTAACTCAGCGCTTAAATCTCGGTCATTCCCAATAGAATTTATATTGACCATAGCCCCTTTACAACTAGCTGTTTAGACCAACTAAATCTACCGCATATATTGTTGGCTCAAGCTTAGTCTATTTGTTAACTATAGCAATTTCTATATGGGTGCTCTTAGTGAAGTAAGATGTAAAGTACTAATATACGTGGCATTTTAAACTCTGCCTTTGACTTCTTCTCAACTCTATAAATAGTCTAATTATATTTCATAATGTAACATTGTAAAATATAAATTATATTCTTGTTATTTAAAACGACATTTATAATCTGTTCTTGTTACTAAAACCCCTAAAGCATTATCAATATATTGGGATAGTTAATATATCATCAACCTGCCCATTACCTACAGCAACACATAAATTGTTCAAAAACAAAATTTTTGAATAGTGTCATTAAATTAAAATAAATAAATATTACTGTATTTTGTTTTTCTTTCGTTTGCCTTGTCCTACGGTGTTCATTTTTTATTGTGTTTTCTTCAACAGTTTTTATTAATACAAAAACATCAATGCTTTCCTGATCAATAGACACAATCAACAATTAAATTCATTATTTTCGTTAGTTTTCGTTACATCTGTTTTCGATTTTTTCTTTCTTTAATTTAATATATACGAACGTTTTGGTGTTATTTCTTATTAGAATTGTTTGAAAAAAAAATCATCTAACAACCAATTGATAATTTTCTATATTGCTTTTTTAGATACCACAAGGATGGTATAGATGTTGGCTAAAAATGATGCAGATTTCAAAGTATTCCTTCTAAGAAATCAACGGGTTATAACTTTAATGGCATCGTCAAACCACATACGTTGGTTTAGACTTCATATGAAGAACCACATACGGCATACGAGATACAGCATACGATGTACGATATACGACACACGACATACGACAAACGACATACGACATACGACATACGACATACGACATACGACATACGACATACGACATACGACATACGTCATACGTCATACGACATACGACATACGACATACGACATACGACGTACGACATACGACATACGACATACGACATACGACATACGACATACGACATACGACATACGACATACGACATACGACATACGACATACGACATACGACATACGACATACGACATACGACATACGACATACGACATACGACATACGACATAAGTTAATTTATTTTTAAACAAAAATAAAATACTTGTCCTTTTCCAAAGAGTTTTATGTTTAATATCCATCTTTGTCCAAAACTAAAAACAATGTCCTGCAGATATGCCTTATGCCAAAAACTATATAAAAACCTTATTACAGATTGATGTCTTGATAAATCAAAACTTTGAGATTGTAGTTCCTACATATTCTAATGTGATGTTTAAATTAAAACTAAAAACTTATTTTTTATTGTAAATTATAATCGATTGTTGTAATCATAATCCTTCAATGCATTTATTCTAAATGTTTATAACAATTTTTGCGTTTGTTTCCAATGTTATTTGTTTTAATTTTGTATTCGGTTTTATTACAAGAAAATATAATTATATAAAAAACATTATGCTTGGTACATGATATAAAAAAACACAAGCAACTTGATTACACTAATCATTTTATTAATTTTTAAGTACACGTTTTCTTTATTTTATATTGATCGTCCTTTTGATGTTTCAAAATTAAATTAATGATTTTTCGACTCCATACTATAATCCAAGAAAAACTCACAGAAATTGAAAACAATCTTAAAAATTTAAACGTATCTTAGAAACTTTCATTGATGAATATTTATTTCTTTAGCAAAACAAAAGCTAACTTTTTTTATGTTTCGACCCTTCGAAACTCAAATTAAAATGAATATATACAAAATTTTATTTTTTCGTTTTTTTTAATATTATCAAAACGATTATTAAAAAATAAGTAGCTCAAAAAATATGAGCAAAAAAACTGAGTAAATTGTTATATATAAATTAAGAGGAAATATGAATTAGGTTTAAATATTTTGTAAATTGGTTTTGATTATTTATGCTGTGATTTTTAAGAGATTTTTTTATAAAACGGAAGCAGAAGACGATAAGCAATTATGAATGGTTTAGTTGATGAATGGTTTTTATTTTGGTTTTGTTTAACAAACATAGACTGATACAAAGTAAAATAGTTTTGTTTTTCATTTAATTTACAGAAATCTTTACCATCGAAAAGATTTTAACAATTGCCCATCGTTTACCACAAACCTCAATTGATCAAACATCGGGAACAACAACTATTACAAGTATGGGTTTATCAGAGGAAAATACAAAATTAATGGAAAATTCACAACAAATGATGATGCATCAGTCACAGGGTAGTCCAATGTTGGAGCGACCGGGACCAGCAAATAGTGAAGGAGGTACGCACAGTCCCATGTCAGATCAAAATAGTGAAGGTGATATGGATGAATTTCAACCAAAAAGAAAACAAAGACGTTATCGTACTACATTTACAAGTTTTCAATTAGAAGAATTAGAAAAAGCATTTTCTCGAACACACTATCCTGATGTTTTTACAAGGTAAGTTTGAATGATAGTTAGATTTAATTGATTGATAAATTAGTAATTACATCCCATAACCGAAAACAATTATAGAGTTAATTAAGAAAATTTTCTAATTATTTATCAATAAATCGATTATCAAAGAACGTGAACAAGTTCAAATTGCACTTTTTATTATGAGATATCTATTAAATTAATAGAAATCCACAGTATATCCACTGTAAGGAAATTACATAAAATACTAGTAAAATATAATAAATACAAACAGCAATATATTTTATTTTAATTAATTCTGTTTTTTATTGATTCAATTAACATAAACAACCGCTACTATATCAACAATAAGAAGCATGAAAACAATTTCAGTTGGTGTTGTAATGCAATTCTAAGCAAGGTCTCTGAAATCATAAATTTTTATTCTACTTTTAATTATTGCGTATATGCACATAAATTACTGTAATCACATGTGTTTTATATTTGTTGTTATTTTGTAAAACGATTTCAGTCAAATAAAAAAAACATAAAATAAATGGCAAAATAAAGATGAAAATCTCGCGCCCAAGCTCCAAATCATAAAAAAATGGTTTTTGTTGTAATGGGACGAGACTTACACTGTTGCAGACCTCCGTTGATGCAGTTTTATTGTTAAACCAGAGGATTTGTCTTGAATATATAGAACTTACGTTAGAACAAAAATAAATGAACGAACCGATACCGATTGAGCGATCTTTATCGACCCGATTCTTATCGCCAATAACTGCCAAAAGTAATCCTTTATAGAAAACATCCAAATTACAGTAACTGTCAAGGTCGAAGAGCGAATAAACGTGGTTGAAAAAATAAAATCCTACTATCGAAAAATCAAACAACCGAAAATCACAACATCGAAAATCATAAGACACAGAAAGTTCATATTTTCGAAAAGTCAATGCATCGAAAGATCGTTGCACCGAATTTTTTTTGATGTGCTGAAATAATATCAAAATCATATTATCGAAATATCGTTATTCATAACATCGAAAATTTTCAATATAATAAATAAATCATATAATCGAAAAACAGGGTAAACTCGCTTTACAGATAAAAATATTGTACATCGAAAGGTCAGATATACGCAGTATAAATTCATTGGGCAATTCTTTTGAAAATGTATATTTGTTTGTCGATTTCTTTTTTAAATCTGAAATTTTTGTATATCATTGGTGTAAACGAAAGAAAATACACTCTATGTATATATATGAAAGTTCTAGCTCCAGTACACACTCTCAAATTACTCATAAGCCCTGATACACCAATAGAATAGAAATATAATACAAAGCAATATAATTACTAAAATATACTGCCGCCTATCTGGCATTTCAATTTACAATATTTTTATATGTGTGGACAGTATACCCTGTTTTTCGATGTAATAATTTATTCATATATCGAAATATATATACATATATCGAAAATTTTCGATGTTATGATATTTCGATAATATGATTTTATATTCGATCATTTTCTTTTTCGACAATACAGTATTAAATTTTCGGTTATACGCTTTTCGGTGATGTCAAATTTCGATGCAATGACTTTTAGACGGAATTAATTTTCGGTGATATGATATTTCGATCTAACGATTTTTCAATTTAAAACGATTCGATGATCTGAATATCGGTGGTATGAACTGTCGGTCTACTGATTTTCGGTTCTATGGCATGATACGATAATTTGGTTTTTCGATGCTATAATACGGATTACGGACACCTTTTGAGTTATATACTCTAACATATCCATACCTACATAATACATATAAATATTTGGTTATCACTATTATAAGATTGTCAAATCATTCGTATTTTTTTATTATACTCTTTTCCACAATAAATCAAATATGTGTATGTACATATGTATCAACATTTATGTATCATACCACTTCAGGTTAGAGTTTAGAGTAATGGTACGTTTAGACCATGTTTAGATTTAGAAAAGATGTATTTCTATTTGTATGAGCATACAACAAATTTAGCATACAAAATTTAGCTTACACAAAATGTTGAAAGTGTTGTATGAAGAAATGCTTAAAAATTTGTTGATTAACTTGTTGTACATACATATTTTTCAGTCTAAACGCACCTTAAGCTTAAACATCACTACTGTATATATAAAAGTATCGTATCCACAAGTATATAGATAGACACTCCGAGGGAGATTAAATTCTTTCAGCATGTGAGATAGCAATTAGCAATACGGAATGTGGCATGTGTAATGTGTATTGTACTAGATTTATGCTTTTGTTTTGTATGTGAATTAAGCAAAACGTTTATGTGCAATTATTTATTTTTTCGTATTTTATAGGGTTATTCTGATAGTCGTATCGTATCTAACGTCAAAAAATTATTTCGCATCGTACCGACTCTAAAAGGGTATTCTGTGAGTCGTTGTTTGACTGATAAAATCTACCAAAAATCAAAAACTTTTGTTTATTTTGAATTTTTTGTTTGAATATTTAATAATAATAAAAATTATTTTGGTGTAATACTATTATTTTTTGGGTTTTAAAATTAAATGTTGAATATGGGCTATTATTTTGAAAACGTACATTTTTTTGTTGATTTTTAAATTTTTGATTTTTAAAAAATCTGAAATTTTGATATATTGTTGGTATTGACGAAAGGAAAAAAGTGATTTCTGCCTTTATTTTTTGTGTACTCTGAAACGGAGTTTGCGCGGTTGAATTTTTGAGTCTTTTTCACGTAATTTTGGTAATGGTGTCCATGTTTTGTTAATAGATCCAATAAATTTCATGTGATTTACGTATATTTTTGTACAAATCGAAATATGTAAGTTGGAAATTAATAATTTTTCTCTTTTCCGCTAGGCGGCGCGTTAAACCTTGCTTTACTTCAAAGCTCATATCTCAAAAAGTCCCTTTTTTTTCACAAATTTTAAAGTAAACATATGCAGCTATGAAATTGAGAAATAAAAAGTCAGCAATTCAATATGGATTTTTTCTTACGATTTTTTAAAGTTTGGTATATGAAAAATTCACATGTGTTTTTATTAAGTTAATAATCCTGTACTAAATGTGAATCTAATAAATTAAACATATCATATTTTAACACCTGCAATAAATTTGAACCATTTTCTGTGTATTTCTGATTGAGAAACAGGTTTTTATTCAGAATAAGAATTGGAGATCCCAATGATTGAAGATTTTGTTATAATTTCAACATCACCAACACTAACATTGGGAAAAAACATTAAAACAATATTTGTTCTATAAACATTATAATTTAATCAATATTATATAAATTAATACATTAAAAAATTAATTTATATAATTCTTTTTGCCTTTAAATTGAAATATTTATGATTATCAGAAAAAGAAAACATTTTGGCAATTATTTTATCGGGTGTAGTGTTATCCGGTAAAAAACAGTGGAATCCTTGAGTTCCACTTATGGTTTTAATGTCCGAAAACCGCATCGAAAGAAATTGCTCCTGTAATTCAATATCTCCTGAAGACACATATGTAAACTTCATAACGTGGTTGGTTTTTTTCGACCAAAATTTCCGCCCATTCAAATAATTCCCTTGCTGTTGATATTTTTTCTCCTTTAAGCAAAGTTCTCCGGGCTTCTCTTTTGAGTGTTCCTTTAATCCCTTCAGATGGACCCTTTCCCTGGGCAGTTGCAAAGAAATGCCATTCTGCAGGTATTTTAAAATCATCAATATGATGATTTTAAATATATTGATTTATTAGATCCACATTTAGTACAGGATTATTAACTTAATAAAAAAACACATGTGAATTTTTCATATACCAAACTTTAAAAAATCGTAAGAAAAAATCCATATTGAATTGCTGACTTTTTATTTCTCAATTTCATAGCTGCATATGTTTACTTTAAAATTTGTGAAAAAAGGGACTTTTTGAGATATGAGCTTTGAAGTAAAGCAAGGTTTAACGCGCCGCCTAGCGGAAAAGAGAAAAATTATTAATTTCCAACTTACATATTTCGATTATTCAATAATTTTTCTCCCTATGTGCAAAAATATACGTAAATCACATGAAATTTATGGGATCTATTAACAAAACATTGACACCATTACCAAAACTACGTTAAAAAGACTCAAAAATTTAACGGCGCATAACTCCGATTCAGAGTACACAAAAAATAAAAGCAGAAGTCACTTTTTTTCTTTCGACAATGCCAACAATATAACAAAATTTCAGATTTTTAAAAAATAGTTGTTTTTTTTCGATGTACGTTTTCAAAATAATAGCCCATATTGAAATAGAAATAAATTATAAAAATGTTATTATTTTTATTCACTATATTTTGTAACACGGAGGAATTAGTATTTATAATTTAATATATTGCAAAGAAATTATTTATAAAAAATTATTCATTTATTATTGGAGCGAAGCGGGCGTAGCTCCATTCTTCCCCGATTCGGACTTTCGATTGTCACCATACTCCTCCCAAACTATTAAAGATATCAAAATGAAATTTTGCATGTAAGACGACATCTAGCCATAAATGGTTTACAAAAAAAATATTGAAAATTAGACATATCACGGAGGAATAATCACCGAAAAACGGTTCCCATAAACTTTCAATGGGAAAATTATCATCTTTTCACAATACTTAAACAAATTATTAAATTTTTTTTTGTTTTTTTTTTTAATCTTTTATATTTTTTTTTTTTTAATTTTATTGTTTTATTTTTTTTATTTTTTTTTTTTATTTTTTTTTTAAACTGCAGTGATATTGAAAGTCTGAAAATAAAAGTTTGTTATTAGTTGATTTTAAAAAATTTAATAACACACTTTTACCTACATTGAACAAGTTTGAAACTGAAAACATGTTCAACCTGGACGTTGAAAACATGTTTAACCTGGACGAGTTTTTATTTGGTTCGTTCACCTTTTTTTCTTTGCCGTTTTGTTAAAGTACTTTTTATAGACAAAATTCACGATACGATCGTTGTAGTCAGACATATCGGTTTCAAATCCGTTTAAAAAATTTTTCATTGATTTTCCACTAAATCTATGCCGAAGGTAGATGCAGCCATATTTACCACACATTAAACTGTAGCGATTTTGTAGTTTTTTTTGGATTGTAACATATCTTCGGACATATTGTCGTACATATCTTTTGGATGGGACATATCCTCGCTCCTTTTTATCAATTGCATTCTGCATTGGTCACCTATAGTTAATAAATTCCAAACAAAATTATAAAAATCAGTGTTTGTTTGAACCAATCCTTTTTTTGGCGAACTATAGTGTCAAAAACAAGATATTATTTTTTTAATTTCTTCATTTAAATTTTAATTTTAAAACAAACATTTCTTAAATTTAAATATTTTTCTAGAAAGCCATAAAATGGCTACGACAAAAATTGATTGTTTTTGACATTTCAAGTCGTGTCGTACCACTCTCAGAATATCAATTTTTTTACCTTTGTCATATTTAACAAAATTTGTCGTATCGAACCGACTGACAGAATACTATTTTCGTTTTGTCGTGTCGTTCGACTCTAAATACGCCTGTCAGAATAGCCCTATAAGTATTATTTACCGGCCTCACAGGCCCAAAAGCTGGCCTACCGGGCCTACCCAGTCTGCCACTGATAAACACCTTAGAGCGCATGTTGTAGTGGGACCTAGATCTTAAAAGGTATCTACATATATGTTGTCGTGACACATATTGTAATTCCTATAACACAACACTTAAAAAAAAAATGCACCATAGATTACTTATCGACGATGTTTCTATTACTAACTGATAATTAATCGTCGCGTCGCTCACTGAAGTAATCGGTTCACATAATATAGGTCGTTCACAACCGACATATCACTATTGGAGCATATCTAATATCTGTTAAAGGTTAAAATAAACGATAAACATATTTTCATCTCTATCTTATTCAAATTTTTTTTTATCAATCATCAATAAATTGCTGAATTTAAATAATTGCATCACAAAAATGTCATAACTACCATAAACTTATCCTCAATTTGTAATATATAATCAAAATAAAATTAAGAAAATTAAAAACTCTTACTTCATTCAATAATAACATGATCATCCACACTTTACTACACGGATCGAACATCTCGTTTATTAGCATAATAATACAAAAATTAAAAATCGAACTAAACAAAATTAAATTTCTTTATTAAAGAACTAACAACATTTTTTCAACATTTTTCTGCATTCGTTGTTTTTCAATAACAAACGAACAGAAACAACTATTTTCAAAATTGACTTAATTTATTAAAAAAAACTAAAATTACTATTAAATGAAACATGCCATCCTATGGGTAAAAAAAATTCAATAACAAAAATAAATTAAAAACTAATTAATATGCAAATTGGATCATGCATGTGTTGACTACATTTTCATGTTCTGCATAATTAGATTAATGAATTTGTGTACATGGATGTCGGTCGATGCGAATGTTATTGAAACTATAAAATAGTGGAAATGGAAAAAATAAATACGAACGGTATGCATATGGCTATCCGTAGTGGAGTAGTTGATAACCTCTTCTGCCATACGCTTATGCTTTTTATGAAACACGATACAGCAGTTTTCTCAGTTAAGCTAGAGTTAAAGTCACCTACCAATGTGTTAAAAAATGGTCGTTTATAAACCTTTACCACAAAAAACTTATTGTTCACAAAAAAAAACGTCCTAACTAGTCTAAAACAAACAACATTTATAATTGTGGTTATGGTCGTAATGAAATAAATTTATCATGAATTTAATTTATTTATTTAATTTTTTAGTAGTACCATTTTTTTAAATTTTATTTGATTTTGTAACAAATTGATTATCTCATTTCATGGTTCAATTTAATTCTTATGAACAAAACAAAATTATACGTAAGAATAAATAAGAAATAAAAAAAGTTGTTTTTAATTGAAATAAAATAAAATTACAATTTTTAATTGTTTTTTTGTTTTGTTTGTTAGTTTGATTATTTAATTTTAATTAATTTATTTCTTTAATTAACAGAGAAGAATTGGCGATGAAAATTGGACTGACTGAGGCTAGAATACAGGTAAGAAATATTATTTAATTATGATTTTGATATATTGGATTGTTAAAATTTGAAGGGGATTGAAGTATATTTTGTATAATGTATTTTGAAAATTTGCAGTTTTTGATCCAATTTCTAAATTTAGGTTAGGTTTATTAACATTTTATTTATTTATTTGAGAAATAATTATTACTGTTGAAGTACATTGTTAAAAAATTATAGTTCATAGAAAAAGTAAGCTTTCAATTTTTACTGTTTGCTGCAGGTTTGATAAATGGTCTCATTGGAAAATTGTAGAAGATAATAATACGCGTACTATAGGTAGAACTCTTTTAGAAAACAAACTTTTACGATTTAGTGCACTATTACTCTGCAATCTGCAATATGATTTTTTTACAAAGCCATGCTGGAAGCTTGTTTAAATTATATTTACCTAGCATGAACAAGCATTTCAAAATTTATTTTGTACTAATCCATGTTATGACATTTAGATATTTATTTATTTGTGTGGTCAGTCACTAAACAAAACTCCGTCACTAGCGATTCGGTAAGCAAATGAAAGAAACTAGCGTTATTTGGTATAATGTTAAAGTGAAAAGAAATAATTGCTACTGTTACTGTACAAGTTTTGTTTCAAATCTAATAAGTGTTTGCGATTTCAGCATTTAAGTTTTTCAGGGTTGGATGCAACATTGTAATGAGCTTTTTTCAAATACCAGATTTAAAAAAAATGAAATGGATTTTGAATGAGCATCCACGGTGAATGATTGGAGTTGCGACGACATTATTTCAAATAATTTGTCAGCACGATATTATAACTCTGGCAATGACATATCTTTTTTAAATGATATTAGTATCAGTGGTACCCCTATAGTATATGGTAGACATTTCATCTACGCAGTACATTACATCAACATTCAGCGAAAAATTATAGAATGTTACTGTATACGCGTTACTGTATACTTGTATACTATTACGCGTTTTATTACACGATTTTGGTGAATTTTCAAGTTAACAATAATCAAAGTTTAAGTCTTAAAAATTTATAAAAAGCACTTTCGTGGCTATCACAAAATACTGAAGATATCTTACACGTTTATTTTATCCATAACAAATCATTGTAAATCTTTATATTGCGAAACCAATCGGATTTATTGAATATCTTTTACTTAATACTTAGTTATTCCAAACAAATAATAAAAACAAAAACAAAACATTAATTTAATTGATGATTCAATTGTATTGCTTTTTTTTTTTAAATCTTATTACGATACAAAAAAACACAATAAATTCTTTAAATTTGCTTTTAATTTACTTTTGCATGCTTCGTATGAGTCTCATACTTGTAATTTTTTTGCTTCAAAAAATTGAATTGTAAGTTGATTCTTAAAATTTAAACCAAATATTCTTCTGTTTGCAAACTGAAATATTCAAACCACAAAAATATAAAGTTTTGGTAATAATAAACCAGAAGATTGAAGATTTGTTTTAGTTAAATTGTGTGGTTGTCTGAGAATATTAGAAAATATTTTTATCAAATCAATTTTTTTATAGATTAATTATCGCAATATTATATTGCTACCAAACCTCAAATGTAATACACGATTCAATTTAAATTACAATAAAACAAATCAACCTTATTTAAGATCGCGTGACCAATAATACAAATTTATGTATATAAAAAAATATCTTTAAGTTGATTTGTTGTTGTTGCAATCTTATTTGAAATCCTGCCGCAAAACTGTAAAATTCAAACTAATTGAGTAACTAATTTATGTATGCATAAAAATAATAATAATAAAAAAAAGGAATATCAGTAAAATAACTCATATAAAATTTTAATGTAATTAGTTTAATAAAAACAAATACTGCATCAAGCATCTCATACATTTATTGAATATGAAGTATTGTTACAAGCTGAGACCGCTGCTTTTGTTTCCATCTCGACTCTTTGAACTTTATTCCCTACAATACCATCGCTCTGTTACCGAACTCGTTGTTTTTTTTTTTTTCAAATATTACAACCAAAGTTGCTCCAATTAGGTAGTCAAATACATCATGTTTCAAAAATATACTCATCACGGCATACTGAAAGCACTACTGCTTTGTCAGAACTGAATGTACATGTAATGATTAAATTAATTTCTATTGGAAGGATCCAACTTCGTGTAGTAGCGTTAACTCGAAAACTCTAATCACCAATTCAGCTCACAGTCCTAAGTTGTCAAGAACTGCGTATTTGGTTTTATTAGATAAGTTTTTCGGCAATAAATTGATCTTTCTCAGACGTTTGACTTCAGGTTGGAGTTCTTTCTCTTGAGCCCAACCAAATGAGATTGCACCAATGTTTGATTTGACAACTAAGAACCTTGTGATTTGATTTATGTTGTCTTTCATTTGTTGTTTTTAAGTTTCTTAATATATTTCTGCAACTCGAAACATGATACAAACAAAATTGCCTTATTGATGTTAAAAAATTGCAGACATTTATAACGACTTCATCATGTTTATTTTTTTTCTTAAGTCAACAAATTGCAAGCAAATTTGACATAAACATTTGACATTTGATTTAAATTTGATTATTATTGCTGTCACGGCAGACCATTTCCATTTTGTCCGAAAATTAATCGTTAAATAGTTCTAGTGTCGGGTTTTTATGGCTAAATATTGGTGATTCTGAAAGCCAAATAAAAAAAATTCAGCAAGGGCGGCTGTGAAAGGATTAGCGGATGTGATTTGAAGAATTGTGATTCGGACTTTTTAATAAAGAATATATACGTATTGAGTGCTTATGAGCCGTTTATACGTATTGAGTGAGCTAATTCTTAATCGGTACTCATATTTGACAGTATTTATTACTGTATTTACAGTATTTATTGTGATTACTGTCATTATTGATTTTTATTTACTCAAAAACTAGTGGTAGAATAATCAGCGATAAATAATGAAACCGGTGTTAAACTTTCAACTACTGAGTTCAAGTCCTTGCTAACCACTTCACCCTTAACAAAAGTGTGGCTATAATTCTGTAGTTAATATAAATAACTGATAAATAAATCTGTTTGTACTTGATTGCATACTTATGCTGATTTTTTAATTATGTAGCATCTGGTCAATTATTTGATGCTTCTATTGATAAAATTTATTTTACCGTTATCCCAAGTAGGTTTTGCCAGACATTGACATACGGCCAAGCACTGGTCCATTAATGGTTAACAGTACTTGGCTATTGTTGCTGGGCCAATACTAGAACCAATCATCGGCCGATCTATGGTTTACAGAAAATAGCCAGTATATTGTTACTTTTTAATGGCCAAGCAATGGCCCATAAATGGTAAATATTACTTGGCTATTGTTATTGGGCCAGTACTGTAGCCGTGAATTTACCGATCTGTCATTTTTTTTAAATTTCACTAGAGTATTATCCCTTTTAGAAATACATAGTTTGAAACATTTCACATATAGTTTAGTTATCGCCTTGTCGGTTGAAAGACTATGGTAATAAAGAAAATGTTGGTATATGTTTTAATTTATTTTCATTTCTATTTTATTTTAATTATTTTGTAAATAATTTATTTAAATTTATGTATAAAAAATATTATTTTATATTTTTTTTTATGGCGGAGTCAGGGCGGTGTTTGCCATTACTCAGCCATTCTTGCAACTGAGTTCTATGGGGAGTTTTGAATTTTTTTCGTCATTTTTATTTTATTTTAAATTAGTTTGTATTTAATTTATTTAAATTTACATATGATAATAATGTATATTTTTTTTAACGGCTCAGTCATGGTTGCCAGTATTTGGCCCAAGAATGGCAACCATTTATTGTCCGAAGTTATCATCCAGTAAAATTATGTTAATGGCCCAGTCATGCTTGCCAGTACTCGCCCATTGCTGCATTACTGGCGGCCAGTAATGGACCATTACTGGACCAGTTGTACAACCTTGTATGGGATGTTGGCATAATTTTAAAATTATGTTAATAAATCTCGTATACAGGGTGAGTCTTTTAAAAAATGCCAGGCTTTTATCTCGAGAACGATGCTAGATGGGACAAAATAACCCAAGGTGCTATTTGTTAAGGGTCGACGGGGACGTCTAGTCTAGCACCTTGGGTTATTTTGTCCCATCGTTCTCGAGATAAAATCCTGGTATTTTTTAAAAAACTCACCCTGTATTGTTAGCTAAGATTCAATGCGAAAGCATAAACACATACTGATGAAAAATAAATAAAAAAGCTCACCATTAAAGGAGATTACAATAAAAATAATGTTTCGACTACACACGAAAAAAAGCTAAAGAAAGAAATAATTAAATTATGCATCATTATATCAGTTTATGAAACATAAAAATTGGTGTTCTTATAACCGAAGTAGTTTTCTAAAACTACCTATGTATGCTGCTTTAAACTGAGGATAAACTACTCCAAGTAGGTTAGTTTTAAACAAAATCCAAAGTAGTAAGCAAGTGAACTGTAAATTGGAATCCTTGAAAACTGACCCTCACATATTTAATACATTTAAAAACGCCAATTGCAGACTATCTTCTCTATTCTGACGCAAAGGGATTATCGAGTGTCTTGTTTTTTTTTGTTGAATTGTTTGTGTATAGTTTTGAAATATTTATTTAACACAAAAAATAATAACAAAACCCACAGTTACCAACGTATATTATTCATGCAGTAACTACATAGTTAGTTTATCAAGTCGGCTAGCCCTGATGAGAAACAAAAGATTTATTTAAAGTTGAAATTTTCATATTGCTTTGAAACTAAAAATAAATTGGTTCCAAATGTATTATTTTTGGCTTTGGTATTTCCACAGTCACAGGATTTGGTATTTCCACAGTCACCGACTGGTAAACTAAATAAGGACCTGCACAAATATGTCAGCCTGTCTACTTTTAGTGCCCAAAATACCAATACATTCTACCAGAGGACGCTGGATCTGAAGAAATCCATGTACGATATGGGTAATTCTTTTATAAACCGAACACTTTTCTGACCGACCCATTTTTGATTTGGCTGAAATTTTTTCTGGGGTTTTTTATCGAAAAAAAAAGATATACGTGTTCGAGGATTTTTTTTTTGGAAAATAGAGCTGTTCTAAATTTCGAGAATTTCGTGATTTTTGGCTTGAAGACTTATTTTAAAAAATTCATAACTGCGGTTTTATAGAAGATTTTATGCGGTTTTATAGAAAAGCTTTTTCTTTTTTTTATTTGAAAGTTAAAAGATGGAATTTTTTGAAAATAAATATTTTCAACTTAAGTTATTAACAAATTCCTATTGTTATGAACAAATAAAATGTTAAAATTAAATTTTAAACATTGCCCCACCCATGAAATTAGTTCTTAATATAATCATCGTATTCAACGTTTTATTTCCTATAAAAATTTTTTTTTAATGGAGAAATGATATTTACTGTTAGAAATAAATTAGTTTATCGAGCGCGGGACGACAAAAAATTCCATATATGGGTCATTCTTTTGCATACCGAACAGATTAGGACTAAATGTGACTAAGACATTTTTGATTCAGCTGAAAATTTTTTTACGGGTTCTATATAAACATAACAATATATGTACTTGTTTGAGGATTTTTTCTTTTTTTTGTAGGGGAAATAGAGTGGTTCTAAATTTCGAGAATTTTGTGATTTTGGGCTTGTAGACTTGTTTTCAAAGATTCATAACTTCGGTTCTGGTAAAGATAGACACTTTTTGTTTGTTTTATTTTAAAGAATAGAGATGCAATTTAAAAAAAAACTGTTATATATAAAAATTATTAACAAACTCCTATTGTTATAAACAAATAAAATGTTAAATTCAATTTTTAGTCAGATAAATTAATTTATTTCTAACAGTAAATATCATTTCTCCATTAAAAAAAAAATACCTTTTTTACAGGAAATATAATGATTATATTAAAAACTAATTTGGGTGGGGCAGTGATTAAAATTTAATTTTAACATTTATTTGTTTATAACAATAGGAATTTGTTAATAACTTTAGTTGAAAATATTTATTTTTAAAAAATTCCATCTTTTAACTTTCAAATAAAAAAAGAAAAAGCTTCTATCATTTATAAAGCCGCAGTTATGAATTTTTTAAAATAAGTCTTCAAGCCAAAAATCACGAAATTCTCGAAATTAGAACAGCTCTATTTTCCCAAAAAAAAAAAATCCTCGAACACGTATATCTTTTTTTCGATAAAAAACCCCTCAAAAAATTTCAGCCAAATTAAAAATGGGTCGGTCAGATATTGTCGAAATCTGTTCGGTTTGTAAAAGAATTACCCATATAGCGAAAATATCTATCAAAATAATGGTTGCTTTCCACTAAAGCTTTTCAAAAATTCATTAATAGAAGAAGCTTGATACGAAGAAGAGAAAGGAGAATTGCAGGTAAGGAAAACAAGAGAAAAAACAAAGTCTACCAGTCAATATAGAGGCAAGTGAAGACGTAGGTTTTGTTAAGTGGTATTCAATTCAGATCAAGTGCTCCCTCTGCTTGTTAGAATTTGGTTAAGATAATGGTATATTCTAAACTAACAAAGTTCGAGTTCGGGCAATGTTATGAACGCTGCTCTTGAAGTTTTCCTTAGCCCTTTCCAACTTCCGTCGTTCTATAGCAGTGTACCATGTAAAGTGGCCTGTGGTAACCTGAACCCATAATCCTGTGATTACAAGATTAAAATAATCGTCATGTTTGTTTTTCTTAAGCTTAAGATACAAGCTTCTGCAACCAGTGGAAAAATATACCTCTTCGATATTCGCATTTGAGTTCCTCAGTTTTTTCAAATAGATTATTATTGAGGAAACTCATATTATTTTTATTTAAAAAATTTGGCAGGTTTGCTAATTAGAGAGAATTCAATCGATTATTTGAGCATAAAAATTTTGTCATCACCATTATCGCCATGTCAGTTATTCATTGAGGACACTCATGTCAATATCATGCGGTTCACTCTATTTTAGGATAACTCAAAACTATGAAACTTGTATATAGTCGTTTGATCATATCTCGAAAACTACTCTAATGGTGTGGCATCGATTGAA
This sequence comes from Diogma glabrata, assembly GCA_963693315.1. Taxonomy (NCBI): domain Eukaryota; kingdom Metazoa; phylum Arthropoda; class Insecta; order Diptera; family Cylindrotomidae; genus Diogma; species Diogma glabrata. The sequence continues at coordinate 26,167 of CAVNZG010000693.1, forward strand.
ATGAATTAAAAAAATTCAAAATTTTTTAAATTTTGTCTATGTATAAAAAAAGAAAAATACTGAACAATACGAATTGATCGTATATGCATTAAACCTACGCCTCAACGGCGTAATCGATAGCGTGTCTGCCTATAAAGATTCGAGCCAGGCACTTGCGACGAAGGTTCGAATTCATCCGAAACAAGAAAAACGTGAAGTGGTGTTTTTTTCTGAGAAACTTCAAACCATACCTTTGAATTAAAAAAATTCGAATTATTTCTCTACTTACTTGATCCCCAATAAACCTAGTAACATAGGTTTTTTAAGTTTTTGCTAGGTTTATTATGAACAAAAAACTAGCAAACACTTAAAAAGCTACTAGGTTTTATGCATACGACCCATTGGTTTTATCAACGCATACATGACGATGTCTAATTGTTGGACTGTCCATTGTTTGAAATAGATCTGTCATAATATCGTGACCTGCAATCCTATGCTTCAATCGTAAAAAAAAAATGTGATTGCTGAATAAAAATATTCGCAAATGCGCAGCGGCATATTTTTCACAGCATTCTTTACGAAATTTGTTTGGTACGCAAAAAGAGTGATTTTCCCAAAAACAATTTTTTTGTCACACTAATCCACACTCACTTGCGACCACTGCTGTACTATATTAAATTATTTGATACTATCTGTTGTTGTTAGCTATTGATGTTGTTTTCGAAATGCTGCTGAAACTGAACTAGTATTGGAACTTGATATATGTGAATGGGGGTCGATATTTATGGTCGGTCGATATTTATGCTTAAATGTATTTATATTTTAAATAAAGATAGTCTAATTACATTTAAGGTCTATTATTTTGAAAACGTACATATTTTGGTCGATTTTTAAATTTTTAATTTTAAAAAAAATCTGAAACTTTGATTTATTGTTCGGATTGACGAAAGAAAAAAGCAATTTCTGGATTTTTTTTGAGTACTCTGAATCGGAGTTATGCGCTTATGAATTTTTGAGGCTATTTCACGATGTTTTGGTAACGGTGTCAATGTTTTGCTAATATTTCCCACGAATTTCATGCGATTAAGGTATATTTTTAAAGAGGAAAATAGTGGAATAATCGAAATGTGTAAGTTAGAAGTTGCTAATGTTTCTATTTTTCGCTAGGCGGTGTGTTAAACCTTGGTTTACTTCAAAGCTCATATCTCAAAAATTGTCTTTTTTCACAAATTTTAAAGGAAACACATGCAGCTATGAAATTATAAAAAAAGTGAAAGATTCCATATGGATTTCGATTTCAGATTTTTGAAACATTCGATTCTTTTTCAATTCGAAAAACATTCGATTTTTTTTCAATATCATAAGCTTAGTATTTTAAAAATCGATGTCTGCTTTACATCTAAAATGTGATAATTTTGACTTGATTTTCTTATGTTTGGAACATTTATATTTTTAAATGCAGAACAATTGCACAATAAGTTTGACCATTTTAATTAATAAGTGTTACCACAACAAGTTTTACAGGTTTTACAAAAATAACAATTTTCATCAGTGTATTGTGGCTTAAATGGAATTTTTCAAGAGCCTTACGATCATAGGTTTTACTGATTTATGTCGACTATTTATAAGAACACATGTTGTTTTAGCGTCTAACATCGCAACTATTAACATTTTAAACCAAGAATCAGATGCTTCAGCTCTTGATCCCACTACCTTTAGCGCTCGTATTAGGTCATTTTATTGGTGAACTTTTGTAAGATGTATTTGTAAATAAATCAAATGATAATTGTCAGTCTGGATGTTTATTAGATGTGGATTTGGAAAATTCTAAAATATTCGTACTATCTGATATGGTTTAGCTGATGTCCCATATAATATGGTCTAAATTGAAAAAAATTTCATGTGTAAGCTTTTGTGACCTGTTTTTTTAATATGGTGCGGCTTATTATTTGTTCTAAGTTTTGTTTATCCTTCTTGCTAGACCAGAATATTTTAAGATCAATATTGTTATAATTTATTATGCTATGTCATACTTTTTTTTGTGCCAGATTGCAAAGTTAAGATCGTAAATACGTTGCTCCTTTTGCTGTTTAAATAGATTTCGAGGATTCCAATGACATCTAGGTAGTGCTTTGTTTTTTATTTAATTTTGATAAATTGATATAAAAAATTAAAATATAAGACAATTAGGGTTAGCGGTTTGATATTCCCATTGCTTTTTATATTTTCTCCCATAATTTTAAGAGTTCATTAATTTTCTGCAAAAAAAACATTAAAAATTGGATTTTGGCGATGTTTTTAGAGAATCATAGAAATTTTTTAATAAATCTATAAATATGAGGCGATTTTCGTTCCAAAAATTACTGTAATTTTCTAAACAAATCGCAAAAATCTAAATCTTTGGTGCTATGTTATAGAAAAGCAGCGAAATTATAAAATCATGAAGAAAAAAAATAAACGGGGATTTCAACCACCCTTCCTCCAGCCACTATTATCTCTTATTTTTTAATTTTTTTATAAAAAGTTATCAAGTTATTGTAGCTGCAATTATTTAAAAAAATTTTGACCTTGACGAGTGGGGAATATGAAACATTTTCTTTCTATTTTTTTCTAGTCCAAAACAATTTTTTTGTAGTTCTCGAATGCACAGTATTCGACTTATTTTCAAAATTGTGAAATTTTTTCCCCGTTTTCTTCCCCATTTTCAAAGGGGATTTGAAGCCTGCATGAAAATAGAATTTTCTACTGCTATCAGAGAAAAATATTTTTTTTGACCTTGACGAATGTTGTCACATAAAAGGTGAATTTTTTAATAGTTCAAAATAATTATTTTGGTAATTTTCGAGCGCACACTTTTTGACTTATTTTTAAATATGTGAAAATTTTTCCTGTTCTGTTCAACTTCGAACATTACAAAAGAAAATTTTTTAAAAATTTCACGGTTATAGGAAATGTTGTAAAAATTTAATGAAATCTAGGGGTCGGCTCATCTTTTGAGAGTGAGAATGTTGAAAATTTGTAATCTGCGTAGACACCGTTTTTGGTTTATTACTAAAATAATGTTTTTGAGAACTATTGTTGTAGAATATTATATGCAAGGAACCCTCGGCGGGCGAGTTATATTCCATTTGACCATTGTAAAATCTCTTGTAAGCAAAAAAGAGGTGGTGAGAACTAGATTACTTATGAAAATTTGTTTGAAGTCTTACTATCATTCGGTAATATCTTGGCCGGGGAAATCAAAACCTTAAATTTTCTTTACAAATTTTATCTTTTGAACCTTTTATTTTATTTTACCATTAATTTGTTTTGTTTAGTTGTTTTGCATTCACAATACAATTCAGCTTACATCTTTAATATTATCTTTTAGTTTGTTGTCAATAGTTGTGTGATGGTTATATTTAATTTATGAGCGCAAATTCTTAATGAGCATACCAATATTTGAGAATACCTTACATGGCTTGTAAGTTTGTAGTTATCTACTGGTCTTTGAAGGCTTATTACGGTCCATTTGACCATCTGTTTACTGAAGTTTGGCTACAATTTCGGTGATTATTACTGTCAAGTTACGAGATATGTAGATGCCAGTGTATGAATTTCATAATAAGTAGTATTTTGCAAGACCTAGCTAGTCGCCTAAACGCGGCTTTTAGATGGATGAATTTAAGACCCACGTTATACACGTTTATATAGCAAACCGTTTGATTCATAACAGACGTCCGCTCAAAGCCACCCTTAGACCAGAATTGTCATACCTATGTATTCCAGGTCTTAAAAGTTTATGTATTGCTGTGATGCAACATAACGCTTCTTACATAAAACAAAAACTCCTTTAAGTTGAAGAAATTTTCAAAATATTGTTAGTTTCGTGTTCCCTGCTTTTTTAATTCATTCATATCGTTTTAAAAAGTTACAGCTTCAATCTTACATAAATAAAATATATGTGAGTGATGACATTTTCCAATTCTAATTATTAAATTTAAATTTTTTTTGGTTTTTCTTAAAAAATTACATTAAATCCTGCTGTGAAATTTTAATTAAGACAAAAGAAAAAATCATGTTCTTTGTAAATTACATTTTTGTTTATTTTGTCTTCGCTTGTTAAAAAGAATTAATAAGATTATGTTGTTGTTGAAAATAGGTGACAATTTCAATTTGTGAAATTAATTTATAAGAACTTTTTAAATAGATGAGTGGGCTTGGTGTTTAATTAATTAAATAACATAAAAACGGTGATTTATAAGGTAAATTTATATTTACGAGTTTTGCTTTTAATTAAACGAAGCTAAAAAAAGCCAATAAACACCAACCAACAAACAAACCAACCAACGTACCAACAGTCATGATCATTACCATTAAATCACAACACACAACAATCCATTAATTTCCTTTTTAATTAAAATATCAAGACGAAGGAAAAAAACAAAAACTATAAGATTGTTAATTTAATTTTTAATTCTTTTGATAATCATCTTATCTTCGTTTTTTTGTTCTTATTTATTTTATTATTATTACAAGTATTTTTATTATTATGTTCAATTTTTTTCTTGTTGTTATTCTGTTGTTATCTTGTTTATATTTTTCTTATATTGGTAACATTGAATCGAAATCATGTCGAAAGATTGTGATAAGCTTAAGCATGCTACAGATCTACAATCAATTTGTCAATCAATTCGAAAACGAAAATAAACGAAATAAAATTTAATATAAAAATCCCATAAATTTTATTTCGTTTATTTTCGTTTTCAATTGATTGACAGATTTATTGTAGGTCTGTAGCTTGCTAAAGAACCAACAAAAGAAGAGCGAGAGAAATAGAGAGTACATATATGTATTTTATAAAAATGCAGATATATTCTTTATGGACGATCATTTAGCAGTTGCAATTTGATTTGTTATGGGTGGAATAGACAAGTTATAAAATTAATTTTTTAGTTTTGTGTTTTGAATTACTGTTTTCTCTTAATAACGGAAAATGATTTATTGAAAAATAATATATATGTTAGTGTTAAATTATTTTTTAAGGTCATCTTTTACATAACTCACAACAGTGAATTTTTTTTTGATAATTGAGAGATTTCACGCAAGTCAGCAAATTTTTGGGAAATTTTGACTTGACCCCTTTTAATTTTGATTTTTTTTTGTTTATAGATAGTCTTTCATAAATAAAAAAAGTCCAAGCGGCACGTATATTCGCTAGAAATAGGTAGATTTCGGGACCAGACAGCTTTGTGTACAAATAGAATTGGATGTGTCAGATTGGTTTAAATTAAAAATTTAAGTAGATTAGTCCAAGGCCAGAATAATCCAAAAAATTTATCAAACCAAACTAAATACATTAACGGAAACTACTTTATCAATGCGATTTCGGAACAGTTTTATTTAATTTGGTTAAAACTACTTTTAATAATATATTAAATCCACCAAAGAGCAAATAAACGTTCTTACAACGTCACACCTACAAAACCACCACACATACTTTTGTAATCTAAAATTGTCAAACAACTTTTACACCTCAAATTATTCAAGTATCTACAATTTAGGAAGACTTTTGTAAATGTGTAATCAATATACAGAAAATATTCCTTAATTTAAAACAATAATGACTCATCTTTGTTTTAATTTTTTTTTAAATTTTTGCGAATAAAAATAAAAATTAAAAATAAAAAAACAAAAGATAATGTGTTTAATATTTCTATGTGATATTTTTATATTTTTATGGAAGTTGTTGTTGTAATTGAATGGCATGCATTAGGTTTAATGCTAATTACATTGAAACCTCTTGGGTTAGAAAGTTGAAAATCTCGGAGGTTATAGTTGAAAAGTTTATCTAAAAGTAAGTATGAGTTTAAATAACATTAACTCAAAAATGAGGAAAGCATGGCCGTTTGCGTTTGTTTTCGTTCTAACAGCCCTGGTGTCTCAACCTCTAGACTTGAACTATTTTTTTTTTAAATTTTGGAAAGATTTATGTTCTAGTTAACGAGTGTATTCATTTCCAAAAGTAAGATTGGCCATTTTCAGCCAAATCAAGGACCACAAAGTTTATTAAGTTTTAAAACAGCTGATTTTTCAAGAACCTGGAACGCCAAGGTTGTCATTTGGAAACAAATGATAGAAATATGTTCAAATATTTAATATTGATAAGTTTTATTAAAATATTATGATTCGTACAGAAGTTATAACGCCCTAGATTATTCGACTTTTTTGGCGCTTGCCACTTAACCTGTACCCGGATATGGCCAGTTCGCAAGCTTGTCCAAGATATTTTTTTGCCGCAACGTTTACAGAAAAAATTTTTGTTGTAGGTCAAGAAATGCGATCGTGAGAGTACCGGTAAATTCCGTTGTATCTCATATCGTTATATATATATATATATATATATATATATATATATATATATATATATATATATATATATATATATATATATATATATATATATATATATATATATATATATATATATATATATATATATATATATATATATATATATATATATATATATATATATATATATATATATATATATATATATATATATATATATATATATATATATATATATATATATATATATATATATATATATATATATATATATATATATTAGGGTGTTTCATTTTTCCAAAGATATGATTTTCATATGACTTTGCTTACGCCCCAAGTTTCAGTGATGTAAAAGATATGTATGCCGAATTTCAAGAAGATTGGATAATATTTAGGGGTTGCACACATTGATCACTTTTATCTTAAACTAGTGAAATTTCTAATATTGAAGTACTTTGTATCAGGATCCCAGGGGCTCTGCATCAAGCGAGGTGGATGGCAAAGGCAATATATGCACTTAAAATTGTCCTCTTCACTAAACAGTTGAATATTCCTCAACGAGAATTAAAAGGAATGAAACGAGTTGCACATTTTACCAGCCTCATATATGTTCGCTTTTGGCACGAAGCGATTGCAAGTCGATGGGCTCCAAAGAATGATTTGGATATGCTACAGTTCTGAGCACTTACCCAGATGAAGACGTCAAAAAAGTGCTCTCACACTTGCTAAGAGACACCTTTGGTACCTGTCAGAAACAAACGTAGGATTGGTTTTTTTGGACGAACGCGTTACTCAGGCTGATAAGGAAAATATGACTAAAATTTTAGAAACCGAACCTGTAAAGAAAAAGGAAATAAAACGATTAGATGGTAAAAACCAAGCTTTAGAAGGAAAAGACCTGAGCCATTTCGTTACTAATAAGACAAAGACGTTTTTTGAATTGTTTGGGATCCACGACGTGACAGAATACTGCAGTGATTCTCTAAGAAGCCATGTGAACGCTCTCAAGGTGGTCAATGAAACCGCAGAAAAAAGAATTGCTCTGATGAAAAAGTTTAACAAATCGGTCAGGGACGAACAAAAAACAGTTATTGTTGAGGGTAGTCGAGCATCACAGAAAAGTTGTCCCCAAGCGAACAAAGGTAGGGATTGCATCGTTCAAAGGGGATTAATATTACACATGTTTTGCCTATCATACTACCTATTAATCTTATTAATCGTGTCTAGTTTTAATATTATTTTAAGTTTGTGATTTCAAGTTTTCCCAATAAAAATAATTAACATTGAAAAATCGTAATTTTTGCCTACTTTTATAAAACTGATCAAAGTGTGCAACCTCTAAATATTATCCAATCTTCTTGAAATTTGGCATATATATCTTTTATATCACTGAGACTCGGGGCATCAGCAAAGTCTGCAAAAATTTCAAATTTTATTTTTTGCCTTAAAAAATGAAACACCCTAATATATATATATATATATATATATATATATATATATATATATATATATATATATATCAGGCACGAAGCTTGAGTTTTTCCATAACGGAAGCACATTGCCTTATTTGCTTTTAAAGCATAGGGATTGCGTTTCGTACGTTTTCGCTACCACTGCGTATTATAATATTTTTTTAGTTTTATTCTTTCTAAAAAGATTTCAGTTTAAATGTGTAAACGCCTCCGATTATTCTGTTTATATTTTTATAAATATATAATATTAATATTATACTAGCACGGTTTTGATAAAATACGAATTTCGATCTTATTTTTTATTCAAAGTTTGGCATGTTTTGTAATAAATAATAATTGTAATTCATAATAAATTATAAATTAACGTCTCTGAATATCCGAAGATACCATGCCCAACTAGGGATTAGGATTAAGTTTGAATAAATTAAGCTTCTTTAAGAAATTTCTGGACGTTAACTTTAAAATTTTGACGATTAAATCTATCAAGGAAAACCAATGTAGGTAAGACATTCCATAGATGATAAACTCTGTTGAAAAAATAACACTGAGCAGCAACAGCTCTGCACCTTTTTATATGAAGTGTAAAAGGATGGGCTACAACATTTGCTCTGGTGTAACGCGATAGGTTTGCTAGTTCAGGTAAAAATGATGTGATCTTAGTGGAATTGTTCATCCTTTTTTTCACCCATAATGTATTTCTAGAAAATTATCGAATCGGCAACTTTTCTTCTGTGCTGCAAGGAATCAAGCACATTAGTAAGAATTGAGTTACCAATCAGTTCGACAGCTCTACGTTGAACAGAATCAAGACACTTCAAACTTACTAAAATATACACCAACCCAGATGTGAGGGACGTATAAATGAATGCGGAAATACAGGGACGTATAAATGAATTATATATTCAAAAAAATGTTCGCGATTGAAAAACTTGCGACATTCTCCTGAAAAGCCAAATTTTTAACAGTGTTCTTAGCTAGGCTAAAAATATGAGAATTTCATTTCAGAAGTTTTAAAAATTCTTTCTCCACAAGATCTTTGGAGTCAAATTTTAATGAAAACGGATTGGGTGCGGACCACCTAGAAAAATAGCATGCCTGTGTTTTATTTGTATTAAATGACAACACTGTTGACAAAACCCCAGTCCCCAATTCATAATTGTCGTTAGATCATCGTTTAAGGAATTTATCAAATTTGACCTACAGTCACTAAGCGCTGATCACCATCTGATCCCCATCCTCGCTGATCCCCTTCCCCAATGTATATTACACATTTCGTGTGGTACATGAAGTGTGCTATCATCGGAATAAAACTATGAATAATATTAACAGTTGCATTGCATTCAACAAATCGTTAATGAAAATAAAAAAGCTAGTTGGTGACAAGGGCAACCGAAAGTTTCACCATAGTTTTCAAGAAATTTATTCCAGACATCAGTGACAAAAGAAAGTAAATCTCCCGTCGCCCTTTCTTTACGGAGCCCGCATTGCCTTTGATTAAGCAATTTTGAGGACTCTCGTTATATTAAAAAGAAGCTCATTATATTAAAAAAAAAATAAATGTACATGAAATGTGTTTATAAATGTGTATTATTGTATACATTCAAATTAAGCCACTTATTGTTGGGTAGTTAGTAACACAAAAATTTCTTAAATATTTATTTAATATTTTCAAGAATTTTTAGAAATTTTTATAAATTGAAAAAGAAAATTCATCGTTAAAAATTACAATATAAAATAACCATTTTAATAATAATTATGGATATAACAAAATATTATATATCTAATTGTGAACTTAGTTACCGTATAAGTTTCTTAGAAACGATTTCTTGCGTTGATAAAAATAAGAACAACTTGACAAAATTAATTTGTTTGCACCGAAATTTGTTCGCAAATGCCCCTAAGTGTCCTAAATTGTTTCCTAAGTGATATTTTTAGACATAAAGATATTTCTCAACTGCATCTACTGTGTTTACTAGAAAATTTGTTTATATCAAAGTTTCCAGTGAATAATTAATTAATAATTTTAACTTAAAATTGGAAAACTTCTTGGATATTTACTAATCATAAAATTTAAAACATATCAAATCATGCGTAAGGGTTTTTGCTTATGATACAAATTTTTTGGAAATGTATCATAAAACTGATCTGTAATGTATATATGTATACTGTCCTGTGTTTTCTTTTTCTCTATTTGTGTTGAAATAAATAAAACCAAAGAAAACACCAAGCGATAGATCATTAATTGCTTATTTTGTTAATTTATTGCAAATATTTCGAGGTTTTGTGACCTCCTCATCAGTGCACTATTAATCGAAATGAGAACAGAATTTAAAAATGTTACAAAATATTAAAATTAATATAAGCTTACATAAATAACAAATTTTTAAGTTTCTTGGCATTTCAGTTTTTATACATATAAAACACCATTAAGTTTACGTCTTTTCGATAAAAGTAAAATTGTAAAATTGTATACAAACAAACCATTTAAATAAATTAAGACCATTACAAGAACAGATTAAAAGAATTTTTCTACAACTAAATTAAATTAAATCGAATTAAAACAAATTAAAAATTTTTTTGTATGCTAACAATAATCTAAAAATGTGTGTATTAGTTAGTAACAAATTGACTTTTTTGATCGGTCAATGAACTGAAATTGAAATTGTAAAACAAGACCTTATTATCAACCGCCGTTTTTATTTTTATTTTTCTGGACATAACGAATCCGTTATCAGCTGTTTTTGTGTTTTTTTATTGTAATATAAATTTCCCCATCGTTATTATTTGTTTTTGTGTCAGTTCCAATTTGTTTAGTTACAATAATATATTCTGAAAATTGATAAGATGCAAAATGTATGATCACGTCTAACTCTAACTCTGAACTTCTAAAAATATTGTTATGAACACTATATTAGCGCCATTGCAGATCAAACTTGCTCAAATTAACTGCCATCTACACTAGCCAGGAAAAATTTGTTTTGATATTTTATTTATTTTAAAATTCCCTCGGCGATCTACTCAAAGTTACTCCAAGCAAACTTTATAGCCTGATTCAAAATTATTATTATAAATTATAAAAAAACAGTAAGATTTGTCCATATAAGGCTTGAATCCATAGTCTACTATTGTGATAATATGTCTCAATAATACATGGAAGAAATGTTATGAAAAATAAAGTAGAAAAGAATCTTCGGGCTTCAAGTTATGCAAACAATATTTAATTTTCAAATATTTGCCATGTAAATAAACATATGTTTGAAAGACGAATTCTACGTAGTTTGATTTTTCCCAAAACTGTGCAATGTTGTCTAAGTTCCTTTTTGTGTAAGCTCAAATCAACTACCAAAGTTTCATCAAAACAGCTTGATCACTACAAACTTTAGTGTTACATTTGAAGTAACATAAAAAAAAACAATTTAGCTAACCAGCTAACTTTAACAACCGTTAATTAATAATAAAAATTATTAATTAATATAATGCCGATTTATGTCTTGCTTTAAATTTTCTTTCAAATTGGGATCGTAAATTTTACAAATTTTAAATAAACAGCTGCTCGAAAGACTTCTTACTATTTTGTCCAATTTTTAGCATAAACTAATCATTTGGTATGTATCAAACCGAATCTCTTCCCAAAAATTCGTCAAAATCGCTATAAAACAAAAATTTTAAAAATTAAATTGCACTGGATTGATTTTATAAATGCCATCCTGAACACATTTTTCATGAACATTAAATTTTACGTTTGTTGTTGCTGTTTTTTTTTATTTTGTATGGATAGAAGAATGAGTTGAATCTTATCATTCTTTTTAATTTTCATATACGAATTCTGTTTAATATTTTTGACTGTTTGATCATTGAATGGTGTATTTTATGAAAGATTTTTGTTTTGTTTTGATTGTGTCGTGTGTTTCTTGAGAAAATGAGTAAAGTATTAAAAAGATTTTGATATACATATTTTTAACAAAAATTCATAATTTGTAACAAATTGAAAATTATTGAGTACGGAAGCACTCATTCAAATCAATATATAGAGGATTCGTGCCTGATATATATATATATATATATATATATATATATATATATATATATATATATATATATATATATATATATATATATATATATATATATATATATATATATATATATAGTTATATATATATATATATATATATATATATATATATATATATATATATATATATATATATATATATATATATATATATATATGTATGTATATATATATATATATATATATATATATACATATAATATATATATATATATACATATATATGTATATAAATTTTTTTTTTTTGTTTTTCCGTCTCCGCTTATCATTCATAGTCGTTTGGCACCAACATTTTTCCGAAATTCCGAGATGGAAGCCCATTGCAATAGGTAGATTTTTATATGAAATCTACCTAAAAGCCGTATAAATAACTAAATCTATTTAACAATTTATATCATCAAAAAATTTTAACCACTGAAGTTCGAGAAAATAATTAACAATTAGAATTTTAATCGGACTAAAAATCTTTAAAATTAAATATCTCAAGAACACGAATTAACGCCTCTTTGTAAATTTGATATATTTTAATGTAAGGTTAGAGCTATATTTAAAAAAAAAAAAGTTAAAATTTAATTGATTTTAAAGTTTTCTGTTAATTGAAGTTGTTTGAAAAAATGAAGAAAAATTCGAATTTCAGTCGTACTAAAAATCTTTAAAATTAAATATCTCAAGAACAAAAATGAATGCCTCTGAGTTAATTTGATATATTTTAGAGTACAGATAGAACTATTTTCAGAAAACAAATTAATTAAATTTCAATTGATCTTCGACCCTAGCGCCATCTTTAAAAAAGTTTTTTAAATATTTTCATTTAAAAATTAATTATAAAAACAATTAATTAATTTTTTTTTCAAAGAACTATCTATTAAACAAAAGAAGTTTGATGAAATCGGTATAGCCGCTCTTGAGCAATTTAATTTCAACGTTACATCAGATTGGCAGAATTTTCATTTTTCATGCATGTTGGGGTGCCCCCTATGCTCAAACTATGCACTTTAAAAAAATTTTAAAATAAGGAGTATTTTTTATTTTGTCTATACTTATATGCCAAGTTTCAGGAAAATCAAAAATGGTCAAGTTCAAATTTCGACATTCTCACCTGCGTAGATCACGTTTTTCATCATTTTCTAAAATTACTGGTCTCATTTAACTTTTTATGAGATAATATGACTTTTGGAATAATTAAATTGATGAATTTTATTTTATTTCCATCCAAAATTATATGCGAAAGAAAGTTTTTTGTTAAAGTAATGAAAACAAACGGGCACTTGGATAATTAATTCAAAAAAGTTATTTTTTTTTATATTTATGTTTATCATTTTGCATGTCGGTTTACTTATATTTAAATTTATATTTTAAGAAAATATAATATAAATATAAGATTAAGAAAATTATGGAAAACTAATATTATTTTTTATATGTAAGCCAAATATTTAAATTTTTTGAATTCTGATCTTTTTTCATTTAAATTGAACACAGAAAACTTTATGGTTGAATTGAACATATTTTTAGAGAACCATAAAATGTGGTCAATTATAATCATAGTATGGTTCTGTATCTATAATAACAACCATAAAATTTGGTTATCTATCACCATGGTATGGTTCTTTAGATATAATAGCAACCATAAAATATAGTTATAGTATGGTATAGTATAGTTATAGTATGGTATAGTAACAATTCTTTCAATAGAGAAGAAAACGATATTCAGGTGGCAGCACCGTTAAAATTAAAGAATTCAAAGTAGGAAGCAACGCCAAAACCAAACTAAGATTAAATCGTGATGGAAGCATTTATTACAACTCTTAATTGTGACAATTTTGCTCTACTCTGTGTTTTTAACTTTCCGATATAAAGAAGTTATTGTTTTTGGGTCGATTTTTGAAGTTCGAATTTTTTTGATATCATTACGTTTCAAGACCTTCTGAAGCGGCTTAAGATTTTAGCTCGTAGTCTGTATGTATGTGTGTGAGTGTGTGTGGATGTATGGAATATTGGCTTATAACGAGAATAATTAATATAGTTTTGTCAACCTACTTGCGGCTTGTAAATGCCATTATACAGTTTTTTCACTTTTTATAGTCAAAAACATATTATGTTTGTTTTATATGGATTAAGATGGAATTACGTTTTTCTGGATCTCAATAATGTTCGAACTACTTTGAGCAACTTACAATACTAAAATTATTTAGGGGTTGTGAATACAATCAAGAATAGAGAGTCATATACTATAAGATTATGATAATTATGTTATGTATTGATGTTTTGTCGTTATGCACACATATGCAAATTTTTAATTTTTAGCTTAACGGGAGTTCATCGCGTGACTACTAGGTCACAACCCCATCCAACTAGTTTTTACTACAACCACATTGTTCGCTGAACTTGTTTGTAAAAACTAATAGAATTTCTACTGAGTGACAAATACTAAAATATTAAAATAATTCAAAATCAACACAAATTATCTGTGTTCTCACCACTTCCTTCACATTCACTTTTCAGTTAATTCTATCCATTTACGCAAATAATTTTTTAAGTAGTAACTGAGTTCCTTGTTATGGGAGAGTGTCCATAGTATCTAATCCGCACATTTTAAATTTTTAGAGAACAAGATGCACTACAAGATTCACCCTGTGCAGTGTGCACACTAAACTAGTTAAATTTGCCAACATTTTTAAATTTTTGCAAAAATGCTAAAAATATTGTAAGCTTGCAATCAAATTATTTGGCGCAAATTATAGATTTTAAGTATTATTTAAGTCAAGGTTTATGAAGCTGTTATTTAATGAACACAAGTTATTCGATTATTACTAAAATTGCAAGAGTTGCAAATCTGATTAACAACCTGACTAGCAATATGTAAGGGGTCAGATCTGGACCGGATACGGCTTTTTCTACCAATGATAGGAACCGGATCAGGCACTCTGAACAGGCCCTGATCAGTACTGTAACGCCTCAAACTATCGCAACCGGATCAGGCAGCCATATTAGAACCGAACCAGGACCGGTTCATCTAAAATAGGGAATTTATTACTACATAGATTATAAAATCCGGACAAATAGGGCATGCCCTAGTAGTGAAATCAGCTATGATTTCTGAAAGAGGCTGAATGCTAATTCCCAATTAAGACTTACCTTATTACATCCTTATCTGGTCCGGAACATAATAAGGTATGCTTGAACAAATTGCTAGTCGGGAAGTTCATTTTTAATAAAATCAAAATGCTATATGCCAAAGAACTGCTTGAGCATAGTTATCATAAATTTAAAATTAAAAAAAACTGAATTGATTAAACCCTCAATCCCTCAAACCGGATTGAAGCAATCAATTGTATGCTAATTCACATTTTTTAAGGGTAGTTATATCCCATACAAGGTTGTACAGCTGGTCCAGTGATGGTCCATTAATGGCAACCAGTAATGCAGCAATGGACGGGTACTGACAACATAATTTTACCGGATGATAACTTTGGACAATAAATTTCTGCCATGTATGGGCCAGAGAAAAAACAACAGCAATGACCCATACGTGGTTGTACAGTTGGCCTAGTAACGGACCAATAATGATGATCAGTATTATAGTAATGGCTAAGTACTGGCAACCATGACTAGACCATTGAAAAAGTATAAAATATTATCATATGTAAATTTAAATAAATTAAATATACAAAATAATTTAAAATAAAATAAAAATGACGGAAAAAATTCAAATTTTCCCATACAACTGGTTCAGTAATGGTCTATTACTGGTGACCAGTAATGCAACAATGGCCGAATACTGGCCAACATGACTGCCAGTACTCGGCTATTAAAAAAAAATATAATGAAATAGAAATGAAAAAAAATTTAAAACATATACCAACCATTTCAATATTAGCTGCATTTCATGAAACCATGTGAACCAGATCCGCTTAAATTTTACATGCAAATTGAGATCCAATTTTGTTTTTGGATCACAAATCATGATCTAAAAATTAGTTCATGTTTGCAAATGTAGGTGAAAAAATGTTTTGTATTTCGTAATTGGTATAATAAAAAAAAACAGAAAATTTAAGAACCGATCGCTTCCAAAACTAATAAAATAAATAAAAAACAAATAATAGTTAGTTATTTATCTAGAACGAAAATGAAACTTTAAAGTACGAGCTAGTTGTTTACTAGTGAGTACCTTTAAAAACACTTTTCGTTTGAGGTAAATACAAAATTGGAAATTTATTAAAATAAAAAGAAATGAGTTTTAAATTTGCTCTTGTTTGAAAAATTGAAATTAAAGAAATGTAAAACAAAATTAATGACATATAAAAAAAAGAGAATATCATTTTGAGTAGTTCCAAAATTAATATTTCAATGTAATTTTGAGTAGTACTTTTAGGCAATTATTATACCAACCGAACTCATTCATTATTAAATTTTTGTGTCGTTTCATGAAACATGACCCTATTCTTGAACCATTGCGAAAATTTTCGGTATCGAGTTAATGTCAAAGTATTACGAAAATCTATAAATGGTATTCTTGAAAACTTATTACGAAAATTTTCGCAATGAAATGTTACTAAAATTTTGGTAATGGTTTTTTCGTTTCTTATTTCATTTTCGTAATAAAATTTACATGAAAAAAATCTCAATTTTAAATTTTTCATGAGTAAGAATGGGATAGTTATAATAATTTAAATTCAAGATTTTATTAAGATTTTGTATCTTATATAATATAAATACGATAGCAATGGATGTAACCATTATCTAGCTTAGAATTATAAGTCACTAGAACTGAACGCATAAATTTGAATTTAATGAACAATTGCTATGAAAAGTGAAAAAACCATAACAAACTCTTTTCCCAATTCCAGCTCGGGATCGAACCGGCGTCCTTCTGATCAGAGATATTGGTTAATTATTTAACGCACTCGACCAGTGAATAGGGGATTTGTCTCCCATATTCGTAGACCCATAATATTCTTCATTCAATGTCAACTTAGTTGAAGTATGAAGAACGGTAAAACGTGTTCGTATAGTAGATAATAAGACAAGACAATAAAATTGAAGTAAAAAATTGTTACGTTAAGTCGATCGTCCAAAAATAAATTTTTATCTCCCCGAGCTCGAATTGAGATAAGAGTTTATTAAGGTACTGTCGATATATTACAATTTATTTTTTTTTAATTTAGTATTAATAAGACCGCTATATTTAGGGCCGATTGTATGAACGCAAATAGAAGATACACCCTCGGATATAACACCGTTTGTATTGTATGATGAATCACGATAGAACAAAAAATAACTCCAAGGATATTCTTCTATTCTCTGTTTTATCTGCGGTTTTTCTTGTTTAGAACTGTAGGTCAATTTTTTTTGTATTTTCCTTAACATGTGCATAGCAGGATAGTTTTGTTTATTTCCATCTTTAGCATTTGTGCGTTTCTAAAATTTGTTTTTTGATATAAATTAATAGTATTGTAATATAATTAATTTAAGTTTTCAAATAATTTTTTCTTAAACTTTAATTAAATTTATTTAATAGAAAAGTAAAAGAATAAGTATTGCCATTTATGAAAATACTGCTATAAAAATGCAGTAAAAACAAAAATACAAAAAATTCCATCCGTGTTCATATAATTGACGAAAAGTAAAATTATCGTATGAAGATAATAAAGCTTTATACTTGGATTTTTTTCTGTCCATCGTTGTTCATACAATCGGCCCCTACTTTCATATATTTACTTATTTACAGGACAAAATATATGAAATACAAAACTATGCAATATGTACAAAATCTTTGTCTCGGCATTTAAATACATACATTTAAGTTTTTTATCGTGCGTAGCTGTAAGGTGGGCTTATGTTAATCTCTTGTCAATTTTGTTGTATTTTATTAATTTTATATTTTATTTTATTTAAAAACAATAAACACTTTTCTGAAATCAAAAGAAGCTCTAGGCTGTCTTAACAAAAATGATATCAGTTTATGGACTATCATTTAGCATTTATCTCACATCGGTAGGTAGAATAAAGGAAATTGCTAGCCGCGCGAAAATTTGATTATTGGACTGTTGGGATTATTGTAAAATTACGTAAGCCTAAAATTAAATTCTAAAGGCTTTTAATAGAACTCTTAAAAATGGTTCTCGATAAAATGAAATCAAAGCTTTCAAATTCATTCAAAAATTAAAACAAATCAATTATATTATTTAATTAAAAACAATTTGGAAACTATTATTATATTTTAATTTTTAAAATAAATCAAATCTATAATTTTAAAAATGTCTAATTTTGATTATTTTATATAAACTTTTTCAAAAAGTTTCATCAACGTTCCAGTAATATATCAAATAGTTTGACATATTTAATCACCTCATTACGAAATGTGATTATTTTTTATTCACCCCTTTTCTATTTTCGCAATGGTTTCAAGAATACTGATTTATAATTTTCTTCATTGCGATTACGAAAATAGCGTTACGAAAATTTTAGGTATGGTATGGTAGGTATGCTTCAAGAATAGGGCCCCTGGATCGGATCATGCGTCAAGAAATGCAGCTGTTATCATAGTCTACAAACCGAGAAGCGATAAATAAACTATACATGTGAAATATTTTAAACTATATATTTCTAAAACAGATAAAAGTGAAATTTTAAAAAAATGAAATACACACAAAAAAACTTTATGGTTAAATTGATCATATTTTAGAGAACCATAAAATGTGGTCAATTATAATCATCGTATATAGTTCTGTATCAATAATAACAACCATAAAATTTGGTTATCTATCACCATAGTATGGTTCGTAGCAACCATAAAGTATAGTATAGTAGTAAAGTATAGTACTATTACCATAGTATAGTTCTCTAAAAATATGGTTCTTTTTGATCAATTTAACCATAAAACTTTTGTAGATCGGCAAATGCATCGGCTGCAGTACTAGCCCAATAACAATAGCCAATTAATGTTAACCATTAACGGGCCATTGATTGGCCATTTAATGTAAAGCGTACTGGCTATTTTCTATAAACTATAGATCGGCCGATTCATGGTTCCAGTAATGGCCCAATAATAATTGCCAAGTACTATTTACTTTTTATGAGCCAATGCTTGGCCGTTCAAAGGTTACTATATACTGGCTCTTTTCTGTTAACCATAGAACGGCCGATGAATGGTTCTAGTACTGGCCCAATTAAAATAGCCAAGTATTGTTCTCTTGATAGTATTTGAATGTATTGTAATGCGGTTTGTAATTTTCGACTCTTCACCAGTTTTTAAATTTGTTGATGTGGTTCATATTTGTATTTCCTAAACTTCTTTAATTACTTTAAAACTGTAGCCCTTTTCCAGTACATCGTGAAATAGGAATTGAGAAATAAATTATAGCATTTTTTTCATAACTACTATTCCGTGCCGCGGGAAATAACAAATTCGTATTAGAAAATATTTCTTTTTTTCATTTATTGCACTTTTTCTCAATTCCCAATTCCCAGGGAAATGCCGGAATAGGCGTACTAATGACTCCTTACTTTTTTTTAGTTTGTTAGAATTTTTTGGGGCAAAAAAAGATGTACTATTTAGAACACGTTTAATGACACCTATGGAGGGATCAATTTTTGTTTATTTTTATTGGTAAATGGTAACCAAATTTTCATTACTTAGATTTTAATAAAACATGCAATTCACTATACAGATTTTTCAAAAACACACAATTTACAAAAAATTCTAAATTAATACTTTACTTACTTGAGTTTAATTGATCTAAAAAATTCCAAATAAATACAAGTGCACTTTTAATAATTAATTTTAGTGATATAATAAAAATATTATAATATTTTAAAATTTTTGTTTGCTCTGTTTCATGTCGGTTTACCGATGTTTAAAATTATAGAAAACTAATATTATTTTCGAAACATAAATCAAATGATTTTAAAGTTTTAAGTTTAAAATCACCATAAAATTGTATTGACGGAATTAAAGTTAATTTAATGAAACAGATATTTTTTTAAATGAATTGGCCTAACAGAAGATGATAAATCATCTAATTTTAATTATAAGTTTTAACGAACCTAAATGTTTCAAACATTAAAATAGTTTACTCAAATTTTAGAAAACTTTATATGAATCATACATTTTCAATTGTTTATACAAATTTTATTATAAATGACTGACATGATCACAAACAAAACGGAGGTTCAATAACCTTGTTAGCAAATTTTTTTCTTATAATATTTGCCAGATATAATCTTCAGTTGTTTAAAAACCACCAAAAAACAGATGAGCCGATTTTGGGGAAAAATACTGGGCTCTAAGTTACGTTAAGATACATCGATTGTGAACATTTCCATTGAAATTAGCACACTGCTTGTGGTCGAGCTTGACTTTTTCCTATACTTTGAACCGCGAGAACCATCGAGCTAACAGTTTCGTTTCGTTTATTTTCAAATACCTCCATCAGAAATGTTGTATATGAACATCATTCATAAAAAAGATCCGTTCTACTTAATTATTTTAGTTGTTCATTCACAAAAATCAACCAAATATTTCGATACAATAAATCATCAAATATTTTTATCCATCAAATCGATCGAAAATCAATCATTCCAATATTATTGCAATCATAATATTTCATTCAATCTAATTTTTTATTTTAATTAAATTTAATACCCGAAAATATCAAAACTAATAATAAATTTATATAGGTTTATAAAAAAAATTAATGAACATTTCGACATGGATCATTTATTGAAATCTAATTTCATAAATTTTATTGTTTGTGTATCAAATTTAAATTTTTTTTTAATTTTTTATTCCTTAATTTTTTTATTATGGTTATACTTTTTCCTGTTTTAGTTTATACGAATTAAAAATAAAGTATTTTTTATTAATTTTTTTATATAGTTTTACTCTTTTTAAAACTATCATCATGATCGGAATCATCTTTAAACATATCGTTCGTCTAATGAAAAAAAAAAATAGAAATCGATTTCTTTAATTTAAATTGTTTTTTTTTTAACTTTTAATTTAATCGAATTTCTTAAAATTAATTTTATGTTATTTGGTTTTGTTTCGATGTTTGTTGTTGATTATGATGACGATGATTTCGATGATGATACGCAAGAACGAATATTTGTTATTTGTTTGACTAACAAAAAAAAACTTTTTTTATTTAAGAATGAAAATTATAAAAAATGTAATTTAATTGAGTTTAGAGATAAAGAACAGAACTAATAGAGTTATTTTCGATGTTTAATTTAATTTTTTTTGTATTTCATTAGAATTGTCATAGTGAGTTATTGTTCGGTGTTTGATTACTAAAGGGTTTATTGCAGTACGTTTGGATGGTTAGTTCTATTTTTTTAGCTTTGTATTCACACTTTGTATGTATCGATATGTTAACAATATGATAAGTTAAATGAACACTTTTTAAATATTATGTTAACCATTTGAACGAAAATTGCCTTTTTTAAACGTAAATGCAGTGATCAATGATATAAGTCAATTATACTTATTTTCTCTGGTTGTATCCTGCCACAAAAGCTTACCCCTCTAGTCTCGTCATAGAAAAACTTTGATACCATTGCAATCCTCTTCCTCTGTAATTATTTGTTGTTCGTACGTTGTTATGTAAACAAATTCCCCTAAATCTTGTAGCGTATGAAAAAAACATTGTATGACGTTTAAAATAATTTGATAGTTTTGGAAAACCATATGCACAGTTAATAACTAAAATGTTGCTAAATTTTTAAACAAATGTAACAATCTTTTACTAGCTTAAATGGAATAAGAATCATTTACATTTTGTAGGCAAAACTACGGCAAAATAGTACATTAGTACATTATGATGCTAGGACTTAAAGATTTTGGACGGATGTGGAGTTTGCAAATCGAGGCGCTAGCCGAGATTTGCACCCACATTAAGTCCAAAATAGCTTACGTCCGTGCATCATATACTATTTTTTATTCGCCGCAAGCAAAATATTTTAAGAAAAGTTGTTTATTCTAAATTAAAATTATAAATTTTCATAAATTTTAAAATAAAAATATGTGGAACAAGTAACCTTTGACAAAATATTTATTATTTTTCCAAATTATTGTGTAGCTATGACAACAAATGATAACAACTATTTTAATTGGATAATGAAATTTTGAATTTGAGGGTTGCTTTGATAAACATTTTTATTTTTGATTGAATTTAAACAAATACAAATGCTTTTTACTTTTTTGGACGTAGCTATGACAACAAAATAAATAGTTGAAACGTGATACTTTAAAGCAGGGTTGTGCCGTAGACAAAATAGATTACTTTACATGTATAGATTACGCATAGATTACGTGTAAAT
Organism: Diogma glabrata; assembly: GCA_963693315.1. NCBI lineage: Eukaryota > Metazoa > Arthropoda > Insecta > Diptera > Cylindrotomidae > Diogma > Diogma glabrata. Next base: position 48,346 of record CAVNZG010000693.1, read on the forward strand.
TACGTGAGGTATTTTTGTGTAATCTATAATGTAAACTATTATGTAATCTATTTAATTGATATGTGAATTCTAAAATTTTTTAGCAATAAATTAACTTTTTTCAAGATCGCAAGATCTTGTTTTTGACAATATTATCGATCATATCTTTTAAGAAAAAAATTTCAGTAGGGATAATACAATATTTTCACGTATTTCTTCTTAAATCAAAATTAATAGATTACGCCATACTTACATAGATGACATAGATTACATTACATAGATTACATGTAATGTAATCTATTTTAGATTACGCGTAAAGGAACAACCCTGCTTTAAAGCCGCAAATCACAGTAATAAAGTAACACTTTAATATGTAGGCGAATAAAAATAATTTTATTTAATTTTTTAGCGGGCGTTATGAATTCATAATGCCCTCTAATAACGCCCGACTTTTATGAATGTGTTTATAAATATAACATATTCTAGACATTATAACAACTTTATATCATTGTGAAGCATAAATAACTATTTTGTACGCAAAATGCAAATGCAATTTTACGGCTAACGCCTCGAGCAACAACTTCATTCCCATGAAAAAAAGACCAACTTTACGCTCTTAATACATAAATAACTATTTTTTTTTTACCGAAACCGGTAACTAAAACTAACTACTATTTTTTACCGAAACCGGTAAAACTAGTTCGACCTGTGCATATGTACAAAACTTTACGTAAAAATGTCCTGATTATTTTAGATTAATAGTAAAACAACGTTATTTGAAAAAAGTAAATTTCAAAATTTCAAATTGCCATACCATCAATAAAGGAATAGTTATTTATATATCAACGAGCTTTTCTTTAACAGACGAATTATATATATAAAAGCAAATAATATAGTAAATGCCGTATTCTTGTTAAACTGAATTTTATTTCACTAAATACGTATTTCGAAAGCTATGCTTTCATCCACAGTAGTATCTAAAAACAGTATTTTAGATACTATATACTGTCTATGAAAGCATATAGCTTTCGAAATACGTATTTAGTGAAATAAAACTCAATTTAACAAGAACATGGAGTTTATTATTTTATTATCATTTAAATATTTTGTTACAGTTTAGAACTTTTAAATTAGAATACAGAAGAAAATAATAATAGTTATTTACATATCGAGGACGGAAACAAGATTACGCCCGCGGTTCATATTGAAGCCTGACGCAAAACGAAAGGTTTATTGAACCAGGTGCATTATCTTCCTCTCAGTCTGACTGTATGTACAACGTTTTACGCGAAACTTAAATGTAAAATAAATCAGTTTTTGAATTTTGTAATCTCGAAAACTGAAAAAAAAACTAAACATGCCATGATCTAAACATCATTATAAATGACATACAATAATTCATTTGTATATTCTAATATGGCTATTTTACGGAACGTTATTTGTTGTGCAGTACAGTAGAAGAATATAGCAACGTTTTAAATGGCAACGGAATTTTTTTTACGCACAAACGAATCGTAAAACACATTTTACATCCTAGTTATCGTGGCTGAAAGTTGAACTTTACAACTTTAAAATAAAATCCCGTTGCTTTATAAAACATTAGTGTATTTTTCTACTTTGCCGCGCGTAAAATAATCACCCGGAAAACAATCATAAAATTAGTATTTTACGGGCATTAAGTTCAACTTTCAGTCACGATAAGTGTAATAGCTATTTATTTATTAAGGGCGTAAAGTATGTCTTTTCCGCTTGAAAATGAAATTGTTGCTCGAGGCGTTAGCCGAGAGAAACAATCATTCGAAACCAAAAAAGAATGTAACGACGGACTATTCTCAATTCTTACCCTTAAATAATAGTTTTCAAATTCAATGAAATGAATGACTAATAATTTTATTAATTTTCTTCAATTGTAATAAACGTAGACATTTATGTGTACCACTGTACTATTAAACATTTTTTTTGATGATTTAAATAAACTCTATTTCAATTAAAAATACAAGTTTTGTATAAATGATTGAATTAGTGGAAGTTGCTGTTACTCGATGGAAAATGAGATAGAAGATGTGGAAGATTGTGTATATAAGCGATCAAATTTGTTTGATCGAGCAATCAGTATAAATTTAAAATTAGTATATAATTTTTAAAATGTTCAATTAGGATATAAATTAAAATCGAAGAATTGTGTGTGATCGCAAAATTAAAGTTCTAATTTAATAAACTATAATAATGGTTCTTAATAAATTCTTTTAATTAAATATTTGTTTATAAATTGTTTAAAAATATATCAATTTTATACCAGAACATTGAGTTAGTATTTTGTGACATTTCAAAACCATAATTCGTTTTAGTGATAATTTGAATTGAGATTTTAAGCCTAAAGAAAATATTTATGTATATAAATATGACAGAACCAAAAAAAATCGAAAGCTTACGTTTTTAAGAAAAAATAATGTTATCTGGACGTTTTGTGTTTTATTTGGACATGCAGTTATTTACAATTTAAAATTTATGAAATGTTGTGTATGTAAATGTGTGGACTCAAATCGTTACGAAAAGCATAATAGAAATAAAATAACATGTCACAGATTTCCAACCGATACAAAATATTTAAATGCATGGTTAAAAGCACTAAATTTAAAACCTTGAAAACCGCAGAAACATGATGTAATTTATTCGCTGCATTTTGAGGAAAATTGTTTAGATCAAAGTTCACCGTTAAGGATACGTCTTAAGAAAACTGCAATACTTACTATTTTAAATCAAATGTCTTCAAATGTCATCAAATGTTAATAAAGGGAGTTATCACAGAAGATAAACGAAGACGTAAAATAAAACATAAAGAAGACAACATTCAAGATAAATTAATGTAAGCTTTTTTTGGAATTTTAATTTATATAATTTTTGATTTGTTTTTTAACCAAATTACTTTATTTGTTAGCCAATTAATAAGTTTCCTTACAATTTTTCTGTGATTCATAATATAAGAGATTTCCAAGTGTAGGATGTTTGTTATAAATTCAGTGTACCGGTGTAATATTACAGTATTCATATATTTTTTTTGAGCTTTTCGGTGTAAAGTAATATTATAATTTCGTATAAAAGTCCAATTATCGTTACAAGATACTTTATGCCCGAATTATGCAAGAAAAAAAAAGCCTGAAAAAAGGCCTTCCTTACGTACAATTTTTGAATCGCAAAAGTGCATTTTACGGTTTACTCGTACAAAAAATAAATTATTGTATAAAGTTTTTAGAGAAAATCATGGCATATTTAGCATAATTTTCAAAATGTCTAGCAAGGTTAAAAAATTTAAAACTTGATTTATTCTACAGTTAAGTTGTGTAGTTGTGCGTAAAACGTTGTACATACACTCAGGCTGAAAGCAAGATTACGGCCTTGTTTCAATAAAAACCCTCGCTTCGCGTCGGGCTTCAATATCAACCGCAGGCGTAATCTTCTACTTTCAGCCCTCGATATGTACATAACTATTGCGGACGAATTTTTAACAGGCGGTAAAGTAAAAAATCTGTTGATCTAATTTTACGCCATATTATCTAGAATGTAAACTATTTGAAATTATTCAATTGTGCGTAAATAATTGAAGTTGTTTATTATTTTGTAGGAAGTATTTTATTATAATATAGTATGATTTACTTTGGTATATATTATATAGTATGAACATGATCAGTAATTTACGTATTCTTACTCAGCATGAGCTTATACTATATACCTTTATTTTATGGCGATTATCGTTTCATCTTAAAATTTGTAAAGGTTTCGATAGCCAAGATTTAATAGAGGAGGGTTTTGTAGTCATTAAACACCTTTCAAAACTGCAGCCGATTTTTTAAAAAAAGCTTAACCCTTTTCCATTCATCTCTTTCTACCACTCACAAACATTTAAATTTATTCATGAAACATTTTTCAATGCAAACGAAACAATTTGGTACTTTTACAATTCGTCTAACCATCAAAATATTGGTTGATTTGTTGTACCAAACCTCTTCTGATATTTTTAATCAATAATTATTTTGATTGATTTAAAAACTTAAGACTACAAAAAAACTATTCAAATTAATTGACTATCATCGAAATCTAATTTAATCGAACCACAAAAAAAAAAATTAAATGTAAAACAATGATGATGAACGATCAATCGCTCGATGATCGTTAATTTTTTTGTTCTCTTCTTACATTTTTAACTTTACTTGAATATATACGAGTAGCTTGCCTTATGAGTTTCTATAAAGATAAACTACTTTTAATTTACTTCGGTTAGTCGTTTTTATTTTAATTTTATTCAATAAAATACCGCCTTCATTTATTATCGTTCATTATTAATTACTTTATACATTAAAATATGATATACAATTTTCTCTGTATGTTGATTTAGCTTTTGTAATAAAAAAAATTTAGGGATCTTTGATGGAGTAAAAAAAGACTTAAACTGCAGTCATTTTTCTTACAAAGTGGTGTTATAGTGGAGACGCATGGTAAATTTATAATTGAAAAATATGTGTTATAGTAAAGATTTTAAGTATTCGTCTAAAGAGGTCTACCACCATTACGCATAAAATCCTGTTTAGTATGCGAGTATAGTTTAACATGGTTTTTCCAATAAGAAGGATATCTAATAGACCTTTCTTCATCATCATTATCTGAATTTAACTGCAGATAAAGTATTAAATCGTGTTCTTAAATATGAACAGATATGATTTATTTAAAAAAGTACCGACCTTATAATATTTCGTTTGAATAAGTCTTATAAAGCGCTTGCAATCGGTTACTCTGAACTACCACTGAAATATTCATTACTTAGAATCTTTGAATATCCAAGAATAACATGAAAACTTGAAAAGAAAGGAAATTAGAAAAAATGAGAGGAATAAGGATAAAGAAATAGTTAGGATAATTTTTTTAAATAGCGATAGACTTTTCTTTAAATGTTTGAGAAGTGAATTCGATAGAAAAACAGAAAGGGATAATGAATTCCACATTTTCGCCACTACAACGTTCCACAACAACCTGTTTGGGCCACAAATCGGTGTAAAATTTCTGAAGCTCTTGTTTATCGGTTGTACTGCGCACACATTAGAAGTGTGTTTTCAATTTCTCTAAAAGACGAATCATTAAAGTTGTATTTATACAACTATAGAAATAATAGAAATAACAATGCCTAAAATTACTATTTTACGCCCTAAAGCATAAATGTTTCAGGCACTATACAGTATACACTCAAATCTCAAAAGACAAAAAGATGCTTTATTCATATTAAAAAAAACATACACATATTTACAGACATTTGCTTTGTTAAATTTTTTTGTGAAATTGTTTAATCTTAATTAAAGTTTTTTATTTGTTAGTAAATTAATCAATATAAATTAAAAAATAAATTTGATTTTAAAGAAATTTATAAAAAAATAACAAACAAAAAATTGCTTGAATTTAACAATTTTCTCAAAAAATATTTTACAAAACATATCTTTTACTTAGGAATACGAAATATCGAATACAATTGAAAAACAATATGTTTTAAATAAATTGATATAGAAATTTGAAAAAGATATTGGTTGCTATAGAAATTAAGGAAAATAAATATCAAACGAAAAACTACTTTGATTAAACAATTTTCGCAAAAACTATGTATTTTTTTATGCAAATAATACAGAATCTTACTCGTACAAAAAATCTCGAGTGTTTGTTTCACTTTTATGCAAAAAAGACCTTCTTTCGCCCTTAATACATAAATAGCTATTGGTATCCTTCTTCATTTTTAACGTTCCATTTTTTAATAGGAACACTATCGGTGAGAGCAAAACGTTTTTTCCATTATATCAATTATTTCGCAAAATATGAAGCCTATGAACCTATTTGTGATGCGATAAAAATAACCAGTTCACACAAGATGGTGGGTTAAAAAAAATAAAGTTGTTTTGGTTTGTTTTACAGGGCCGTTGTGAGGTCGCTAGTAAATGTTTTTACCGAGTTAAGTTAAAGCGTATCATATGAGGTCTCTACTTCAGTATTACTTAAATTTTAGAATTTCACACCACGCAGTTTTGTTTTGAATAATTTTAAATAAAGCATTTGCTCGTGTTTTCTTTCTCACTTAGCTCGAACCTAAATGATCGAAAACACTTAAACGTGTTGTCATTGTTTTCATGGTTTGTTATGAGTTATCTTTTATTTACTAGGGAGAAAAGGATGCAGTTCGCTTCTGCAAATAAGGAAGCGGCATTGAAATTTATGTATATACAACTCATTAGATGAAAATTGGAATAATAAAAATTCAAATCATAAAAATTTTTATAAAATCAGAATAGCAGATTCTTGTATGAGTTTAGGAATGATGGCAATTCATCCGAGTGAAGAATTGCCATCATCCTATGCGACGCGAAGAATTGCCATCATTCCATGCGACAAGATGCTATTTTATCCACGACTGCAAAATATTTCGATTAATTTCCAGTTTGCCTGCTAAAGTTTTTATCACCATATTGAAATACATCATAGATAGCATAGAAAAACAAAACATAACGGAAAATGTTAAAATTTTTATTTTATATATGTATTGTTCTCGTTTTAACTTTTTGATATTACTATACCAATAAATTAAATTTTTATTTTGTTAGGAGAATATTTAATAAACTATAGAAATGTTGTAGAATGTAACGATTGCGTCACATTCTACATCAAGTGAGAGAATGTATAAAATTACAATGGAAGACATACACATGGAAAGCATATATTCTTTAGTAGTTTTGGATAAAAGCATATTCTGTAAGCAATCATTTTAAATTTTGTTTGCTAAGAATGTTTTAGTATTTTTGACCCCTCACTAAAACTTTTTCTGTGTGCACTTCTGGTAAACATCAAACTATTTGCAATTGAATGGCGCTCTTTAGTTTCTGATCGGCTTAGACAATTATTTAATAAATCTACTAACATAAGAAGAGTTGAGTTACTTTGAGAATGTATCATGCATTTTACTTCTACCTCCAATTAACCATAAAAACTATCCTAATATTATTTCTACCATAATTTTAAGTAATAATTTTTTATTAGCTATTAGGGTCCCGTGAGAGTTTCTATATTAAATAAAATAAAATAAAATGACCATCAGGAAATTAAAGTTAATTTTTTAACGATTGTATTCTAAAAATAAAATAAATTATTTCATAATTTTGTCGGTTGAGATCAATTTAATTAAGGAAGAGGGAGTTAACTGATTTTGTTTATTTATTTATTATTTTTTGTAAGAACGATTACCATAATTAATCCTATTATCGAAAATCTTTATTTCAACACGTGTTTTCGTTTTTATCTATCAGTATCTCTGACTTCATCTCATTAATTTCCTTAAAATTATCTATTGTAATTCTAATCAAAAATTCATATTAAAAAACAAATAATATCAGTAAAATAAATGCTTAAAAAAATTGATTAATTTATATGACACTAAAACGAAACAATTTTTGACCCCCTGGACGGACACTATAAATAAAACTTTTTTTTTTGGTTATTTTCTTAATTTTTTTTTGCTCAAATCATCGCTAAAATTTTAAAATGGTATAATTATTTCGAAAATAAAATTTAGAATTTATTACATAATTTTTTTTATTACATCAACGATATTTATCTAATTTAATTTATTTTATCGTTAATTTAATCGTAGAATTTTAAGAAATATTTATGAGTATATGAAGTGAAACCGGATATTAAATCTGGATTAATTGGATGATCAACGATTTGATGGTTGTTGATCAATTATAGAGATTGAAATAACATTAATTGCAAAAGTGTTCTTACAGTTTACTATAGCATGGTGCATAAGTAACATACATTTATTTCATAAACGTTCATATTATGAATAAGTTTATTTTGGGGATTTTGTATTATTTGACGTTTCCAATAATGATTGATGGTTCACACCGATCCATGCAATTAGTTCAAAACTTGGAAATAGGCACATACTTGCCTTTACCGTAATACATTAATCCGAACAAAATGCTACGGCAATAACTGGTCGTGAAATAAACTTTGTGAGTGGATGGTGAGGTGTTGGGTAGAGTGAATAAAAACTAGAATAAACTAAAATTATAAACTAGTAAGCATTAGCACATTCCTTATTTCGAGTGAATAAGAATATTCTAATCTTTTTTAGTATTTACTAGAAAATTGTAGAATATGTTGAAAACTATAAATGTCAAAGTTGAAAATAATCTTAAAATGTTTGAAGAAAAGGATATGATTTCTTCAGGTTTTTTTTTTTTTTTTTTTAATAAAATGTGTTGTGTAATAGGGTTTAGAATATGTGTCACAACAACACATAAATACCTTTTAAGACTTAGGTCTAGACCTGGGTCCCACAACAACTGGGCGTTGTTTGAATACAAATTTAAAAATCTGTGTTAATGTTTTAAATTTTTTATATGATTATAAGTCTAAATTACCGGTAACTAGGAATTATAAAAATGCGGCAACCGTAGTGTAAATAATTGGGGAACCATTCTATATAAAGTTATGTCCCGTTTCCTCAATTTAAAAAAAAAACCTCAAACAATCTTCTGTGAATCATAAATTGTCATAAACTGTATTTAAGTTTATTTATTTATTTACAAAAATAGATTTTCTTTAATTAGTTGTGGTTTATTTATTTATTTACAAAAATATGTTATCGCACAAAAATCTTAGATTTTCTTTAATTAGTTGTGGTTTTAAAATTTTGGTTTATCTAAGCGAGCATTTAATTTCAGATCGAAATCTTTTTTTGGCTTTCGCATAATAAACCTTTCAGTTAATTGCAGAAAAATTTTTTGAGTTGACAATTAATGTGAAATCAATAGCCGACAACAATTCATTTGTAAAAATATGGAGGGGCTGAAATCTCACAGCTCTGAGATATCAAGACTTCGGTCTGGGTAAAGGATTTTGATATAGTTTTCGGCAAAAAACTTTCACGAGGACATGGTTTTTAGTTTTGGGCAGCGATGTATATCAAACATAACTCTTTGTTAAAGTCCAAGTATTTTTTATATCTGTTTAAAAATTTATTACAAAACTAACACGAAATATCAATACGTTGCCGGAAAATTATTATCAAAATTCCAAAAATATTGTTAATTAAATAAAATCAAACTTCTTCAAAATTCCAAAAATATTCCAAAAACTAGAATGAAATCAAATATTTAAACTTTTTCTAAATTCCGATAATATTCCAAAAATTCTTAAAAATTCAAACTTTTCCAAAATTTTAAAAATATTGCAAAAATTATTACAAAATCAAAAATTAAAACTTTTTTCAAAATAAAATCAAATATTAAAAATTTAAAAAAATTCTAAATATACTCCAAAAATTCTTACAAAATCAAAAAATGAAACTGTTTTCAAAATTCTAAATATATATATATACATATATATATATATATATATATATATATATATATATATATATATATATATATATATATATATATATATATATATATATATATATATATATATATATATATATATATATATATATATATATATATCACTGGCGGGCGGTACGAAGAAAGCAGGGTCATACCTGCTTACCCAAACAAAATTTAAAACAGTCTCAACAAAAATTTATATTAATTAAAGAAATTTATATAAATTCTAAATCGATTATTAATATCATTTATTTATTAACGATCATTCTAATATTCCAAAAACCTATATTTAGATGTCAGTCTTTTTGAATTTTCAACACTCCAAATCTAAAATGCACATATAAATAAAATATAAAAAAATTTTGTTTTTTGGCAGATTTTATCTATTTTTTGTTCTTTGGTCATCAGTAAAATTTCTGCTTTCAATCGCTATGTATTCCTTAGAAGTTGTATTGAAAAACAAACAATTAAAGTCCCAATATTATGTGTGAAAATAAGCAGAAGATAATTCTGCTTGTAAAGTTTTTTTTATTCGCCTGCATATTAAAGTGTTACTTTATTACTGTGATTTGCGACTTTAAAGTATCACTTTTCAACTATTTATTTTGTTGTCATAGCTACGTCCAAAAAAGTAAAAAGCATTTGTATTTGTTTAAATTCTATGAAAAATAAAAATTTTTATCAAAGCAACCCTTAAATTCAAAATTTCATTATCCAATTAAAATAGTTGTTATCATTTGTTGTCATAGCTACACAATAATTTGGAAAAAATAATAAACATTTTGTCAAAGGTTACTTGTTCCACACATTTTTATTTTAAAATTTATGAAAATTTATAATTTTAATTTAGAATAAACAACTTTTCTTAAAATATTTTGCTTGCGGCGAATAAAAAATAGTATATGATGCACGGACGTAAGCTATTTTGGACTTAATGTGGGTGCAAATCTCGGCTAGCGCCTCGATTTGCAAACTCCACATCCGTCCAAAATCTTTAGCTTTACGTCCTAGCATCATAATGTACTATTCTTTCCTTTCCTTTTGTCATTTTACATTTGGTGTACATTTTGTAACACATGTTTTTTAGTTTTGTAGTATGAAGAAAAATGTTTGTTAGTTTTTTCCTGATAAAATTGAAATGATTTTCAATCTATTGGTTGTGTTATTAAAATTAATAACATTATTAATTTATAGTTTTGATGGTGCAATATTTCGTTTATTAAAATGGTGCAACCATTAAATAATATTGTTTCCAGTGATTTAAATGATGAAATTATTGGATCTTTCATTGAAGGTTTTTTATGTATGTTTCTTGAAAACGGCTCATTCGATTTGAGTGATTTAAATTGTATTCTGTTAAGGTAGACTCCCAAGTGGTCTAATTTTTTATGACGTGAAAAATACCGTTTTTCTATGATAGCAGAGGAAAAGTTTATTTTCAAGCAGGATTAGACCCCTGTGAGGTTTTTTTTCCTCCAGTGTAAAAAGAATAACAAATTGTAGTTGCTATGGTATTTTCATATAATTTTAAAACAAAGCAACCATATTTAAAAATAGAATATGAATTTTGAATGTTATTTTGTCGATTTCAGATTTAATAAATTCTAACAAATATCGTTTATATATTTACTATCATAGAAAAAAGTGTATTTCCTACGCGAGATAAAAATATTTTACGTTCGTGAAATTGTCCCACTGGACGTTAACTGTTCTCGTGAACAAATTTTCACTCACGAAAAAGCAGCGTTTTCATCTCTTGTAGCAAAATGTACTATTTTCAGAAAATTGGAAAAACTATATTTTTTTATGTATTTTCGCCGATTTCTCGAAAATAGCTCACTCGATTTGGATGGTTTAAATGTATTCTATTAAGATAGATGCCAAAGTGGTCCCATATTTTTTATATTACGTGTAAAACGGTCGTTGTTCAGGAAATTGAAAAAAACTATATTTTTAATGTATTTTACCGATTTCTTTGAAACAGCTTTTAACCTATTTGGACGGTTTGAGTTGTATTTAATTGATCTAGATGCCGAAATGGTCCTAATTCTATGACAGAAAATATCCCCGCCTTTTGATTTTATGACTACACAAAACAAAATGAAATAATAAATAAACTTTTTTAAAAAAATACAACCGACTTCAGAAAAAACAAAAGAGGCACAAAAAAGTGAAAAATAACTCAATTGTGCCTTTTAGAGACAAAAATACGTATAAATTTTGATTAATTTAATTTAATTATACTTAGTTACATACAAAAAATTACGCTTTTAAACAAAGATATTATATTGTAAAAGTTATTTTTTCATAATACCTTTTATATTTTGAAATTTATTTTCAAAACAAAATGTTCGAAGCTGGTACCATCATTGACATCTCTTGCTTGGCATCGATTTCCAACAGTTTTGTACTAGAAATAAATCTTACAATATAATAACTATTACAAAAACTATAATAGTTATAATAAAATATAAGTTTTATAATATAACATCTTTGTTGAAAAGTGTAATTTTCTGTAGTTAGGCATAATTAAATTAAATTAATCATTTTATATGTATTTCTGTCTCTAAAAGCCACAATTGATATATTTTTCACTTTTTTGTGCCTCTTTTGTTGTTTCTGAAGTCTGTTTCATTTTTTATGAAATGTTTATTTTATTTTCTAAAGAAAAGGGTATTTAAACCTACGATGGTCATCATAATTTAAATAATTTTTTTAATGCCGTTATTAAACACAAAGCCATATTATATTAATCAATGAATTTTTTCAAATTACTCAGTAGTGTTATAATGTTGAAAGTGTTATCAATATATGATCAAGAATTTCACACATTTTTATAGGAATCCAAAGTATTTTTAGGCATTTTCAATCGTATACAAAATGATTTGAGTGAATCAATATGTGTTGATCTAAAAAACTCAAATTTTCTCGCAATCAAAGATTGTTTATTTATTGCCATACTTCTTGATGAAACATCAGATATATCTTATAAGTCGCAGCTGTCAACAATAGGACGATTTGTAACTAAAACAGAAGAAGTTTTTGAAAGAAGCTTAGCTTTTACATATATTAGTGCAGACTGATCTGCCAAAGCCTTATCACGTTATGCAATCAATACAATGAAAGAACTATCATGTGGCGATAAATTGAATAAAGTTCTGATTTTTTTATATAATCTGCTTACCGTCTATCGAAACCCACTGCACGCCACTGATATATATATATATATATATATATATATATATATATATATATATATATATATATATATATATATATATATATATATATACATATATATATATATATATATATATATATATATATATATATATATATATATATATATATATATATATATATATATATATATATATATATATATATATATATATATATATATATATATATATATATATATATATATATATATATATATATGTATATATATAAAATTCAAAAATTCTATTTTTTCAAAATTCTAAAAATTTTGCAAAAATTATAACAAAATCAAAAATTGAAACCTTTTTCAAAATTCCAGAAATATTCCAAAAATTAGAATGAAATCAAATATTGAAAATTTATCTAAATTCCAATAATAATCCAAAAATTCTTAAAAATTCAAACTTTTTCCAAAATTCTAAAAATATTGCAAAAATTATTACAAAATCAAAAATTGAAATTTTTTTCAAAATTCCAAAAATTATAATAAAATCAAAAGTTAAAAATTTTTCAAAATTCTAAAAATATTCCAAAAATTCTTACGAAATCAAAAATTAAAACTTTTTCCGAAATTCCAAAAATATTGCAAAAATTATTACAAAATCAAAAATAATACAAACTTTTTCAAAATTCCAAAAACATTTTAAAAACTATAACAAATTCAAAAATTTCCATGTTCAATTTCATTTTCAATTACATTTACGTCATAAAAACAGCTACATTTTTTTTCCATAAAATTGGCTAAAAAATAAATGAAATTATTTTTTGACACACTTGACATTATTTTTTTGACAAACTTATAATGGCTTAATTCTCAATAATAATAATAAAAATTCATTTCAAACAAATAATTTTATTTTTTCCAAAAAATTGGGTAAAAATAAATAAAAATCTCTCTTTTGACACACTTGACAACATTTTTTTGACAAACTTATAATGCAATAATTCTCAATAATAATAATAAAATCTCATTTCAAACAAACAATTAATTTTTTTAACTACTAACTTGAGAAATCGTCATTATTTACTCTGTTGCCCCAATGAGAAGTCATTTTTCTCAAGCTAGGTCAATAATAATAACAAAACATTACCTAGGTTAATAATGACTAATTTTCCTTTATTTTCAATTGAAATGAACAAAAAAACATAAACAAATAAAAATTGCATTCCTTTATTTCGTTTTATTTGTATGAAACTAAACTTCCAGGCTACTTGATATTTTAAGATATTTAAAAAATGAAATGGAAAATGACTAATATCAAATTCTAATCAAAGCAAATATGATAATTAGTGTTAGTAGTTAAAAAAATTCTATATATACCTCGGTTGAGAAGACTAATATAGACCTCGAACATTATATCCCTCGGCGCTACGCGCCTCAGGATCTAAAAGTTCTCGGTCAATAATAGCTTACTTCTCAACCTTGTTCTATAATGTACTATTATTTTTTTTCCAAAAAATTAGGTAAAAAAATAAATAAAAATCTTTCTTTTGACCCACTTGACAACATATTTTTGACAAACTTATAATGCAATAATCTAGTTTTCGATCTCACATACCAATCCCTACCATCAAGATTTCTCCAAATTTAATGTTCCTACTCGTAATCACTTAAAATGAACGTTTTTTAAGCCAAAAATATGAAAATTTGCTATTTTTGACACACATAATGATTTTTTTGACACACTTCCGGTACAGTTATCGAACACAGCGTCCTTTCGGACCTGTCCCTTGAGTATACATATTTTTAGAAAAAAAAATTTTTGAAATCCCTCCAGCGGTTTTCCCTGCAGCGTAGGTAATGACGGCCGG
>CAVNZG010000694.1:0-44998 GCA_963693315.1 Diogma glabrata
ATGTTGTAATGGATAGTCTGGACTAATGTCTGAACATAGTGTATTATAGTCGCAGCTTCCTTAGTTGTTGTTCCTTATATTAATCTGTACCGCTTGTAATAGTTTCTCATCCATTCATCATCATTAGTCATATTTCGTATAGTTCCCTTAACCCATAGTTTCCTTATTTTTCTTAAAATCTAACTAAATCGTCAATAGCCGGACAAACGTATGGGAGAAAGAAAATTGCACTAATTACCTTGATTTATTTATTCATTAATATAACATAATATTGGTTAATTTGAATTAATTAATAATTTTCTTTAATTATCATCCGTATAACCCCTAAAATTTAATCTTACAACACCCTAAAATTGACGTGCGCTATACTTCCATTCGATTGTTCTCGCCTTACTACTTGAGTTTGAATTTTTTTTAAACACAAACCGTAATGAAACAACGAAATTTTCAAAACCTCATAACAGCTGCGCGTATTTTGTTTCCAATCGTCAACATGCAACGAATTACTATTTTTTGCTTTGTTAAACATTTGATTTGTCTTTGTATGAGTATTTCACTTTAAACAGTCCTTCCGTTGTTGAACTGAGCTTCCCTGTACGGATATAGTAGAATGTAGGCTAATAAATGTCTAAACATCATAACATTGATCGAATCTGCATTTAATTCATTTTGAATTCAATTATAAATGTTATGGATGTATCGGAAATATTCTGTGTCACAACCTTATTTTCGTACAATATTATCAAGTAGCAAACGGTTTTGTGTAACTATAAAAAGTTCCCAATAATTTGAAAATCTGATGTAAATTAATTATCTCCCATCTAAACACTGTATTCGAGTTATTGCGAGATTAAAAATTTGGCTATATAATGAGCACGGTAAATTATTCTCTCTCTTGTTTCATTTTGAAAAATCTTTCGTGAAGATCAAAAGAAAAATGTGAAGTTTCTTTTTTGACTTCACGTTTTGTCGTTTACTTTAAGTTTTTGTTTAAATTTGGTTTAAGTAGTAAAATTTTAAATTAAAATACAATTAAAATAGTGCACTTAGTCAAATTTGTTTCTTTATCAGTGCAATTTAATAGTGTAATTTACAAAAGAAAATTTTTTTTGTTTTTGGCGGCATCATTAGCCTAAATTATACAGAATGTAAAGCTAATTTAATAAGTATTCATGTTTGTGACCTTCAAATTTAACTTCAAATTTAAATAGTTCAAATTGCTGACATAATTATACATTTCAAATAGAAGCAAAATAAATTAGGTATGTTTGTTCCTTCAATTCGTTCAATGTTTGTTATTTACTATAAACCAGTAGAGGCAATTTAAAAAGGGTTAGACAAACAAAGGAATTTTTTTTGTACGTTTGCGTATTAATTTTAAAGAACAGTCATTTGCTACGCATGTAAACCTTCTGCTCTTATGTTTTCGATCGTTTGTAAACGAACATAACCGCGTTGTTCGATTTGACGTTTTGATGAGTTGACGATTTCAAACTATTATTGGTGAACATTAAAATAGCAGCTTGTCCGCAAAAATTGTATTATAAAAGTTCTTAAATATCTATTAATGTGTTGGTGTTGATTTAAAAGAATGCTGTAAAAGCTAGTAAGAAATAATTAAATATATGGAAGAGTGATATTGTAAATTCGGATACGTCGTCACATCTGTCACGAAACAATATTTATACTTGTGCGCAGCTAGCAAAAGTGATATCTAAATTTCATCCCGTAATTAATACAAACATAGCAAAAAAATCCTAAATTGAACTTAATTACGAAAATGTCTATAAGTTAACAATTGCCGGTGAATCTCGCCATCTAATTCAGTGGTTTAATGAATGGAGTGAATTACAACGGGGTGATCTCCTACCTGATTTTATGGTATATATTCTTAAAGATAACAGTAATGGAGTTTATGTAAATGGAATTGTAATGGGAATAGCTGGAACGTGGAATTTTACAAAGAGGAATAACTAGGTGAGTCATATTTCAATTTTATTTTAACAGTATAGATAGGACGGAGTGTGGATACTTGTGAATATGTGTGTGAGTTTGTGTCATGCTATTTGTTTATAGTCATTACTCTCCGCTAACCCGTAATTGAATTTAAAATTGAGATAATTGCTCAAAATTGTGTTAAATTAAATAAACAATTTATTATTTTTATTGTATTTATTATCTTTAAAAGAATTAATTTAATTTATGGCACAATTTCAGAATTCTGTAATGAAACAATTTGTCCAACAATGTCCGGTGGTGCTAGATATAAATATTTGTGGGCACCGAAATATATAGAATTATTAATGGATCGGACGGAATCACAACTATATAATGAAACGTTATTTCCAGTGTCGGCAGACGTCCCATTTCCTAAATCAATTGTGCCATTACGTCGCAAAATATTAACCAGACTTTTTTCAGGTATTTGTTCATGTTTATAGTCATCATTTTGATCGTATTGTCAGTATTGGAGCTGAAGCTCATGTAAATACATGTTACAAACATTTCTACTATTTTGTACAAGAATTTGATTTAATCTAATAAATAAGAATTGGAACCATTGGCAACAAAAATATGTAAAGATTAGAATTTATTTTTTTTTAATAGTTTTTTGTGATTTTTAAATTATTTTTATTTGAATTTGAATGATATGGAGTTAATTTTGGGTTTGAAATAATTGTGATATTGTGAGAAATGATCCCATAGGTGGCATCAAGAATAGGTAAACCCTATGTCAAAGTGAAGCAAAGATCTCCTGCTTGGCAACTTGATTGGTATCGCTAGTGTAATGATTTTAGAACGATACACGTCGGCATGTTTTTTTTTTTCTTTTTTTTTTAGCGAAGTGCTTAATTTTATAAATTAAACAAAATGCTGGAGCGTATAATGTTGATAAAAAAAGGATATGTCGGTACATGCCTTGATAAAGTAGTTAAACACGGATAAACTGATTATTGTTTAGTCCGTACTTAATTTCTGTTAGCTAGGGTTTTGAATAGTTTAACTATCTGAGGAACAATGAACGTTTATAATTGCCTGGATTTTTTTTTTGAAGAATGTTTTCGAAATTTTTTTTTATTAATCTTTCACACTCGCAGTTTAATGCACTTCTATGCAACGCAATCTATTAACATTTACGGCTTCGCCGAACTAAGATTGCACGTGTATAAAAGGTAACAAAAACATACATATCTCCAATATCAGATCGATTCAAATTTTCGTAGAAATGAAATAGTTTGTTTTTTTTTATGTCAAAGTTTAATGCTAGGGCTATGCTGTTATAGACAAAATGAGTTTTTATGATAATAATTAATTTTTAACTTTTTGAATAACATTGATAAATCATTAGTAATTTAAAACAATAAAATTTCGTATACAACCGGTTACGGTAGGATGTATCGGCGTTATCGTTAAACCAAAATAATTATGCTATGCCATAATTGTATACACCAATATTTTATATAATCTACTGTTATAGTTAATTTGATATGGGACAACTCTAAAACCATTAATAAGAATCGAGCTACTTTAAAAAAAAAAGGAAAAGGGAAAAACGGCAATTTTCAGTTGTCAAATATAAACAATAAAAATTTTATTTTAATTTTGCTTGATAGACCCGACATAGTTCATTTGATTTCAATGTGTAATTCGATGAATTAGATTTTGTTTTAGTAGTTCTATTGTCATGTCTCATTCGCCTATCGATATTTTTATTTGTTTTAACCCAAAGAGAGTAGTTGATTCGTTAGTTTTTTTTATTATTTTCTTTTCGCCTTCTACACTACTTTGTTCAACAGCGCATAAAAGTTAATTAGTTATTGGTGGTACAAGTAACGACCATGTATCCGTTCATCAAAGTCGTTCCATGAAGGGGATCGTTAGTGTGTGAATGAAGGATGGAATATAGTACGTGAGCGTGTGAAGTGTGAGTGTGTGGGCATCTGAGAGTGCTTGTGGGGGTTGGACGGGTTGATCGTGGGTCTTTCGCAACAGGGGTCGCCAGAGTCTCCGTTTTTCCACTTGTATTTCTTTCCATTTCTGCAAATTTTCGTGAATAGCGTACATTTCTGTATTTGTGCTGAAGTAGCAGGGTTACTTTATCGTTCCCATGGGCTGAAGCTAGCTTGGGGCCTGCAAATCAATCTCGCTAGGTACGCTTCCTGCTATGTCCTTCTCATTGGTTCGCCAATGAGAAAGCGCTTCATTACAATGTAGAAAATGCAATTCTAGCAAAATGTACATATAATATATTTTTGCTTAATTACTTATTATTTTCCCCGTAATAAAATCTGTATCATCATAATTATTTACCTTTTGTTTTATATAAAATTATTTAAAATTAGTTCCAATGTTTTGAAACATAATATATGATGACACACTTTTGTGATGACACACTTTGAATAATGTATAATTCATAAAGTTCATAAAACTTCGCTTACTTACAATTGTAAACATATGAAATGTTGTTTACTTAATTATTATTATTTTGTTTTGATAAAAAGAAATTACGTCATGGGAATTCCTTTATAACTTATCGTATGTGTTTTGATTTGGATAGGTAGACGTAGTCTCTACACTCCCCTTCCTTTTTTAACAAAAATTTGTTTTTAAAGGTAAGAAAACAAATTTTTGCGTAATTTATGAAATAAATTTCGATTTTAAAAATATTTAGTATCCTTAGGTAGGAGCGTTGCCAGGCTAATCAGCTTCGAATATTCACCACGGTCATTCGCAACAGCGACATAATTACCATGGCAGCCGATTTTTTTAAGGTCGTTTATTACGTCAGTCTCCCATTGTAGTCGTGGTCTACCTTGCGGTCGCCCACTCCCTGGGCTACTAACGTACATTTTTCTAATCATTCCAGACTTTGAATCGGCTCGTAGAACATGCCCAAACCAAGCAATCCTATTAGAACGGATACAACCTATTATATCAGGACCCTCAAGAAGGTCTCTGATCTCAAAGTTATATCGGGTTCTATACTCCCCATCGTCTGTCTTAAGTGGACCAAAAATGTAGCGTAGGATCTTACGCTCAAATACAGATAAATGCGATTCGTCATTTTGTGTAAGGGTCCACGTTTGTGACCCATACATCACAACCGGTCTAATCAATGTCTTGTATAACTTGAGCTTGGTGTTAGTTGATACATACGGAGATCCAAGGAGAGGTTTGATTGAGTAGAAAGTTCGATTACCTGCAGCAATTCGATCTTTTATATCTGTAAGTATGCTGTTGTTTGAGTCAAGCATTGATCCCAAATATTTAAAAGATTCAACTCCCTCAATTCGTTCATCGCCGCACATCAAATCTTTCTTCTCAGACTCTCTTGAAACATTCATATGTTTGGTTTTATTGTAGTTAATTTGAAGACCAATTTTTCTAGCTCCATTCTCAAGCGACTTAAAAGTCTCACTCATAACAGCTTCACTTCGGCCGAGGATGACAACATCATCAGCGTATGCAATCATCTGTACTGAGTTTATTGACAAGATATTGTTATTAGTCGGCAGTTTCTTTTGACGGCACACATATTCCAAGGCTAAATTAAAAAGTATAGGAGAGATGGCATCACCTTGTCTTAATCCTGAGTCGACTTTAAAAAACCTTGATATTTTGTTCTCTACTCGTACACAGCATTGAGAGTTCTGTACTGTCATTTTGCATAGTGATACCAGTTTACCAGGAATTCCCATTGACACCAAGGCAGACCATAGAGTCTCTCGTTCGAGAGAGTCGTAGGCCTGTCTGAAATCAATGAAGAGTTGGTGCACTGGTATGTTGAACTCTCGGCACTTTTCCAAAATCATCCTTATCGAGAAAAGTGCATCGGTGGTACCTCGGCCCTGCCGGAAGCCACACTGATATTCTCCAAACAGTTGTTCAGCAAAAGGATTGATTTTGGATAGCAAAATGTAAGAAAAGATCTTATATGCTGTGCAGAGTAGAGCGATTCCTCTGTAGTTTGCACATTGTAGGCGATTACCCTTTTTATGGATTGGTATCAGCATAGCTGTGTTGCAGTCCTGTGGCATGGCTTCAGTCCTCCATATCATTTGAACAAGTTCAAACAATCTTAAGGATAGAGTTTCACCACCATGTACAATCATTTCGGATGTTATATCGTCGATACCAGGTGCTTTATTGCATTTTAATTTTGACAGCGCCACATCGAATTCCTCTTTGGTGGGTTCGTCTACATGTACCTTTGACGCACGAATAAGCTTTGCTCGTCGCCCGACTTGTTTCTGGTCACTTAAGTTGAGAAGATTCTCAAAATAAGCGGCCCAAGTGCCTAAAATATTTTTAAGGTCTACTTGTAGCTCCCCATCTTCGTTTTGAATAGCAGTCGATCTAGTTTGAGGGCCCTTCTTTAAGGTTTTAACCTGTTGAAAGAAGTTACGCGATTGATGTTCCTTATTGAAGCTTTCAATCTCCTCACACTTTCTCTTCCACCATTCTCTCTTCGTTCGTCTACATAGCTTTGTAACGGCTTGTTTTGCCAGTTTATAGTTCTCCTTCGTGGACCTGGTGTTGCGTCCTTGCAGACATTTCAGATAGCAATCTCTTTTGTATTGAATAGCGTCAAGACATGCTTGATCCATCAATGGCTTCTGGGAGTGGTTTTGTGGTCGTCCAAGTATTCCCTCAGCAGCGCTTAAAACAGCATCTTTGAGCAAATACCATGACTTATCGACGTCTCCAATAATGGTTTCTGATTTCTCTAATGTTTCGGCAATATGGTTTTGATATTTCTCTTCTGTTTCTGCATTCTTTAGTGATGAGATGTTAAATCGTTTCCGTTGATTGAATTTCGGAATGCTTGGGTTTGGGAAGTGGAACCTTATTTTGGCACATACAAGAAAGTGGTCACTTCCAATGTATGCACCTCTAAAGGATCGCACATCCAGAACACTCGAAAAGAAACGTGCTGTAACTAGCACGGGATCAATTTGATTTCGAGTGTTTCCATTCGGTGAGACCCATGTCTGCTTATGAATCGATCGGTGCGGAAAGAAAGTACTGGCAATTCTCAAATTATTTGATAATGCAAACTCAGTTATTCTCTCACCATTATCATTCGACTTCAAATGCAGACTGTTGGGGCCCACCACATTTCCATAAGAGATATCTCTTTCAACCTGCCCATTAAAGTCACCAAGAACCATAATGATGTCGCGTGTTGGTGTTTGTTTCATAACCTCTTCCAGCGCTATGTAGAAATTATCCTTCTCGTCGACGGTCTTAGCTTCAGTAGGTGCATGCACGGCAATAAGAGAAATATTGTTATATGTACCACGTACACGTAGGTAGCAAATCCTCTCACTGACCGGGATGAATTTCATCACGGCTTCTTGTGTGCGTGCACCAACAAGAAAGCCAGTTCCAAATTCTCTTCGAGAAGGATGACCACTACAGTATAGAGAGTGACTATCCAAATCTTGTTTTCCGATTATTGGCTGTCTAATTTCTTGCAGAGCTATGATATCCATCCCATACCTCTCATCCTCTGTTTCTAGACTTATAAGAGCATCAGGAGCGCTCAGGCTGCGCACGTTCCACGTTCCGATTCGGTAGTCTGGTCCTTTTTCACGTCCAGGTAAAATTCTGTTTTTGTCCGGGTCTGTTTTTCTTTTCTGATTTCCAAATTTAACAAATAATTTTTTTTCCGGGGTTAGGGTGTTAACCTTAGGCCCAACCCAAATTGTCGTGAATGGGTCCGTTCTGCATCTTAAGGTTACCAGAAACAACCTTTGACACGTTTATATAGCGAGCGGCTTGATCCAAGACAGACGCCCGCTTCAAGCCGCCCCTAACATGGAGAACAGACGCTTGAGTCGCATTGGTTTTAAGGCGCCAATTCGCCATGATGTACCATGATTGACTAAGCAGTTTTTACCCTGCTTATCTCCGGTACACCAACCTAATTCTGTCAGCATTAACCAGGCAGCACGGCGTGGACGTCGAATTTCGGATTTCGCTACCATGTAGTATCCATGACATTTAATATTTAGCAAATTTTTATTGGGATTTTATTTGGGAACATAATTTTTTAGTCTATTTTTATGTACTTCCATAATTAAGTTACCGTTTCTTATTCTAACATTTGTTTTATTTATACCTATGACCTCATAGGTGGATCTAAGGAGATAAGGGATAAGGTGGATCTAATTTTTTACGATCACCTGCTTTTAACCATACTGATTCCCCTATATTAATTTTTAATGGATTAGTCTTTTGATCATAGATGCTCTTGCGTTTAAGCTTTGCTATTAAACAAAGAAAATAAGTAGAATAAGTTCACTCACCCCATGATTATATCCTCCTGGCCTCCAAGTCTCGAATATTTCAGCCCTCCATCAATAACAGTTACATGCAAATATGCTAATTAAGTGGAACATGCGACGTCAATATTGCCTATAATTGCGTTGATTACGTGTAAAATATGGTATCCAAATTTGTATATATTATCGTTGAATAGATGGCAAATATAGCTGAATACGTTGAAAATACGATGTGTTAATTTGTATAAATAAATGTCGAATAATTTTGTAAATCCGATTGAATATGTGGAAAATACCATACGAAAATTTGTATATCAAAACGTTGAATAAATTTGTAAGTACAGCTGAGCGCGTTGAAAATACCAGGTAACAATTTGTATCAATAAATGTTGACTATAATGCAAATATAGTTGAATACGTTGAAAATACAACGTAACAATTTGTATCAATAAATGTCGAATAATTTTGTGAATACGGTTGAATATGTGGAAACTACCATGCAAAAATTTGTATATTCAAACGGTGAATCAATTGCAAATACGGTTGCATGCGTGAAAATACGAGGTAATAATTTGTAAAAATGGTGTCAAATGGTGTCAATGATGATGCAAATATTGTACAAACATTCGTTGTCAAAGTTGAAATTGATGATAGAAATATTGTACAAAAGTACGTTGTAAAACTTGATAATGATAATATAAATATGATATAAAACTCGTTGTAAAATTTGACAATGATGATATAAGTTGGATGAAAATATGTTGTATAAACTTTGATATGATAATATAAATATTGTATAAAACTTCTTTGTAAAATCCGACAATGAAGATAGAAGTTGGATGAAAATCCGTTGTATAAACTTTGATGTGAATATGGTGTAACAAAAAAATTGTACAAGTAACTGTTGATATAAGTATGGTGTACAACTTGATGAGGATACGTTGTAACAGTTGATAAGAATAATCTAGATGTTGCGTGGCATTAATTCCGCAATTAACGGTAAGATCGTATAACTAATACCAGCTAATTCTTGTTCTTTTCGCGCGTTTTATTTCAGTTTAATCAACCATCATCATCGACTGCCGTCGCAAAGTCGCACGGACTGGATAGCGTGCAAAAATACGTACACAACACCTACAATCTTCTATGAGTTTGACACATCGAGAAATAAAAACCAAACTTTTCTTTGGATGCACAAAATTTTTATAACATTCGATTTTATTTTTAATATTATAATGGTAAACGATCTACTTTTAATGTGCTTAACGCGAACGTGTAAAAATAATTTAATCTTACAGTTTATACACCGCCATTGGCACAAACACAAACAAACAAGTAATATTTTGTTTCCTTTTTTTTGTACAGCTAATTTTACACTTAGAATAATTTAATCACAGCAAGGACAAATTGTATTAAACAGTTAATTAATCTAATTAGGATTACGCACAAAAAAAATTTTCTATAGAATTAGGCTACACATGAAGACTAAACATATTTTTATTTTGACTTCTTAGTCAATAACAAAGTGCATTTGTTTTAATTCTTATTTTCATTGCACTTACATTCAATTTATAAGAAAATTACTGTAAGAATGTTATTGTAAAAAAAAATACACGAAAACTTACTCACAAAACATGAGGATTGCCAATTTCCACCAATATTTAGTATTTTGCAACTAATAAATAAAATGGTCTCCAGTATAAAGGTTGTTGTTTATTTTTCTTTAACACTCCACTGACAGTCCAACCATCTGCTCATCCTATCAGAAACCAACAACAAAGCGTAATCGACTCAGCGCCGTCAAACAACTAAACGACAAATGTAATAGACTAAGAGAGTACTGTGTGAATCGCAATTCAACTAAGAGGGGAAGAATTGTATAGTCGTTCCTTATATAGCCAAAATTTTGAAATCGAAAAATTCGAACAAAGAATTTCTGATGCAAGGAAATTAATTTACATCACGTACATAAATGTTAGGACCTTTTTCTTTGTTGAAACCAAACTGTTTGTTATGTTGTAATACTTAACATTACAAAAATAATTTTGCGAAACCAATTATTTCTGGCACATTAATAAGAATTATCAATGATTTAATATGAATTAAACGAAAGTTTAATCGATTTTTAGAATGTTTATGTATCGCGAAACAACAATCTACAACAGTATTACAGTGAAATTCAGATACATAACGGAAAGACAATTTGATAAGAATACCCATACAGGAAATCGAATGCTTAACGAATGGTAGGACATCAATTCCTTTATTGTGACGATTGGACAAATCCGCACCGCTGTTTTGAGGTTTGAAAACTTCGTTGCTTACATACGGTTAGTGCTTAGAGAATTCAAATTCAGGTAGTACGGTGAAACAAAGCGGATGGAAACGTAGTATGAATCAATACTAGGGGGTTGTAAAATTAAATATTAATGTTTATATATAAAAAAAACTATGGGTTACGGAGAATATAAGCAAATATGACTATCGATGGTGGATGGGTGAGAAACTATTACGAGCCACAAATGTTAATCAAAATGATAACTAATGAATCAGAGATTATAACACACTACGTTCAGGCGTTGTCCCAGGCTATTCATTACAAAGTTTTGCATTTATCACACTGTTTCTTTCTTGCGGGGCATCTATTGTCTTTAACAAAATGAACGGTTCAGCCACAACGATAACAACGTTGTTCCGTGTTGGATTCCCTATCTTTTGATTCTTCACGGCTTTTGCTTCTTGAGAATGAACGCTACCGCAATCAAACATTTTTTTTTTGTTTTATGAGAACGCGATCAATCTTCGCTTCTCTTTCTGAGGTTCGAACATCTTTGAATTCACGTTTTGCACCTTGACCTTTTAGTTTTAACAAAAATTGATTAATTGATTTGCCTTTTTTATGTTTTAATTTTCTAAACATTTCCTTTTCTAACGCAGCGCTTGATTTTGGCAAGAAGTGGTTGTCTAAGATTTCAATGACCTTTTCGTATGTGTTCGTTTTGCCTTGATTTCACCTACTAAATTAAAATAAATGTCTTGGAGGACTATACTACCATGATGTAATAATAAAAGTTTCTTTTGGTTACTCTCTTTTTCTTCTTTGGCTTGAAACATTACTTCCAAGGATCTTTTCCATTGCTTCCAATTAGAGGCTATGTTACCGGATAGGTCTAGTCTGGGCATATTATCTAAACTAATTTTGAAAAATTTGCTTTTAGAACTCCTTAAAGACTATATAACACACCTCGCCTAATCATTTAAAATATGGTGTACATATTAAAATAAGTGAAATATAAAAAGTTCGCAGCTGAAAAAGATTAAATCAATCCACTGAAAATGAATTGTGTTTGATTAAACTAAATTTTGGGCACACACAAGGTGGTGGGGGGGGGGGGCGGTTAGGGGTTCGCGTCCGGAAATTGGGAAGCGAAAATGTTTGAATTAAACATATCTGTAAGCTCCTGCCAATCTACAGTTCTATAATCCCAAACAAGATTAGGATCAGATTTAATCTGTTTAGAGACTTATAAATTTATATATGTGAAAATCAAATTATGATCTGTTCCACCTAAAAGTTCTGATACTCTAAATAGTACCAACGAAAGATCATTTATCAAAAAAAAAAACAAAAAGCAATTCACTCCTTTGGCCAGGATTGTCAGGAACTCTGGTAAGTTGGTCCATTATCTGAGTTAAAAAAATATATAAGTAAAATAATAATATAATAATAACATAGTATAAATTTTGTTTGACTAGAATGTTTTCAATACATTCGTTCCCTTCTTAATAACGAAACCCAAACAAAAACATTTGTTTTCCAAAGCAGACAAATTGACCCTTTGAAACAAACGTAGATTGTTTAACATTTGGATCCATAACAAAAATCCCTTAAATCGTTCCCAATATCTAAAGGTCAATAAAATATCGAACCAGATAATCAAAAACAAAAAAACTGAAATTAACAGAGCGAAAGCGGAAAACTTTCTACACAGTTGAAAAAGTTACTGCAATTTTTAATACAAGCTTTGCAATATGGGTTATGTATAGCAAGTTATTATTAAATTGCAAAGCAAATGTTGCATTAAAACTAATTCTAATGCAAAACTACAAATTTTAGTACAACTCTACCATCATAATTTATTTTTTATATTAATGGTAGAAGTTTGAAAACAACTTCCCGAGCAGAAATTAGTTAGGGAAATCCTGAATACAGTCAGGTCGTGATCAGGGCCTGGTCAGTCCTCCAAGGGCAATCTCTATTAGAGCAAGCTGATGTGGGCCTGTTTAGGGCCTGGCTTAGAATATCCTTTTAGGGTTAACCTTATTTGAATACATCCGGCCCGGATCAGGTTTCTCGTATTTGACCCCTAGCTGAAATTTCAATTGGTTAAAATTCACTAGAGTATTATCCATTTTAGAAATATATAGTTAAAATCGTTTCATGTATATTTTAGTTATAGCTTCTCGACTGAAAGACTATAATAATAGTCATTAAGGTGGTATGTATGTTTTAATTTTTTTTCATTGTAATTTTTTTATTTTAATTTGATTAATTTATGTATATAATATATAAATATATATCAGGGTCTGGTCCGGATATCCCAATCAGGTCCTGATCCGATTATCCCAATCAGGGTCTGATCCGGTAATCCCAATCGGGACCTGATAGGGCAAAAGCGTTACACTCATGATCAGGGCCCAATCAGGCTGTCCTACCAATGCTTGATCCGGGCTAGGGCAAACCTGATCAGGGCCTTACTTGAGCCCTGACAAATTTCTGCTCGGGTTGCTACGCTTGAAGTTTGAAAACAACTTGCTAATGCAAAGAGCATTAAATTTATTTTTAAAGCAAGCTTTGCATTGTTTTATAATGGAGACTTCCGTAGGACCTATATGTGTAGCAATTTGCATTACATATTCAGCTTATTTTTAATTGTGTACCATGTTCATTTCTGACAAAAGTTTTACAGTGCCAATCATTCTTTAAAGTCTGGTACAAAATCTTCTATCCCTTTTGTTATTGTGCTGAATCGTCACTGACGCAGCAAGAAAAGCCACGTTGCTCGCGGAACGCTTTCCTTTAAACTCGACCGTTTTGGAAACTCCTAAAGAAATGTCGCAAATCCAGTCTTCAGGAGTGGCAATGAAAGATCATCACTTACACCTCCTCTTACCCAAATTTTCTACAAATCCTATAAATCTGGTATTTTTTTCCTTCATGCTGGAAGTTAGCCAATGTCCAGCCCATCCCCAAAAAATGAACATTTTGCAAAATGTGATATTTCAATCTATAGATCAATAACCTTACTCTTAGTCATATCTAAAATATATGAGCAATATAGTAATACACGCACATATCCAAATTTTATGGAAGGCAACCATTTAATATCTGACAGCCAATACGGTTGTCAAAACAAAAGCTCAACAACCGATCTATTGAACTATCTATGTAACACATCGTTGTAACACCACACTTGAAAAAGGTTGTAAAACGTATGTTATCGCATTATACATCTTAAAAGCATTTGATCGAATCATGCGTGCCAACTTGATCAACAAGCTCGTTGTGTACGGATTTCAACCCGTAGTATTCATAATTTTCTCACCGACCAATACATTTCGGTATCCTTCGATGGTTTTTCCTTTGGGTCGGAATTAATTAACGCTAGTTTACCCCAACGCTTATTTTTATTCTCCGCTCTATTTTTTGTTAATATAAACGCACTGTTGAAAATCACCAGTGATCCGATAAATAGTTTTGCATATTATAGTAAACTGCACTGCAAAGCTTTGGTTTATTGGGAGTCACAATTTTCAACTGTGGAACGATCATATAATGGCGATGGCGGAAAGCGTGTCAAAAAAACTTTCCTTCTAAAATTATATAATAACATTATTAATTATATAGTATTACGTAGTTTGAACTAACCAACTAACTGACTTTACGAATTGAAACCTTTTATCTTAATTTTTAACATTTACAAAATTTAATTGTGAATACTGACAAAATTTAACAAAAATGTTACAAAGTTTATGAATATTTATTTAACTTAATTTTAAGTGTAAACCATTTGCACAAAACAATTTATGTCAATGCTCCTTCCATATTTTTTTTTTTAATAAAATGTGATGTATAGTAGGCATTACAATATGTGTCACAACAACACATAAAAACCTTTTAAGACCAAGGTCCCACAACAACCTCAATCAATCCTTTCAATCCTTTGAAAAGGATTAGAGGACAAAAAGATGACACTTAGAGAACAAACTGCCAATATAGGACAAAAAAGATTATGGTGCGCAAAAAGAGATAGGACAAAAAGAGCGGAGGTCTAAGAGGAGAAATCCTCTAAAAAGAAGACGGATGGTCACTAGACATGACCTAACTTATGAAGTTGTTATTTTCATCCCTCCCACCGACTAATTATGTTCCTTTTGACTCGAAAATGAAGTGTATGCAGTTTTACTGAAATCGGAAAATAATTACCCACCGCGCAGTGGCGTCGAAGATAAGAAAATTAGCAGAATAATTGGATTTTTTATGTTTATCAGATATAATCATCTTAAAATATAATATATCTCATTTTTTATTAAAAGCTAATTGCTTTACGATTCCAACGAGCCTAAGTATGTAGAAATTGATCTTAGGAAAGCGTTTTTATCGAATTTCTTCTTCTTAAATCCAAAAAAAAAAAATTTCTGCGAAAATTCAGAAAAAATAAATTTTTATGTTAGATTAAGACTTTGTTTGAGTAACACAAATTTTTATTTTTGGATACATTGCTAGCAGAATTAACTGGACATGGTAAAGTAGATCGTTTGCCAACCATAGTAACATTTGGTAATATGGAGAAGTTATTAACTGGTAATATTGAGAAGTTATTCCATAATGCAAAGAACAGAGCGGCTTATCGATCACGAATGCGATATATGAATGCCTTGAAGAATGGGATCTTACTGATAAAGTCGAACCATGTGTTACGACACGACATCAAGTAACGCTGAACCAGAAAAGGGTGGAAAAAAGATTGGCCACAACTTAATTCGATTCCCATGTCGTCATCACATACAGGAGATTAAACTACGGGCTGTTTATGATCTCAAATTTGGAAAGACCACAGCACCCGATGTTCATCTGTTCAACAAATTTCAGAAGGCATGGGACGATGGTAAAATTAATCCAACAATGTTCAAAAATGGACTATCGGACAAAAAACTGGGAAACAAAATTCCAAAACACTCGTGAGAAGCTCTAGTAATTGTCATGAAGAGTTGGAAAAATCACACCCACGCAGCGAATATAAAGAATTTTTGGAAGTAACATTGATGTTTCTTGGCGAAACCATTGAGAATTACAAATTCAAACGCCCAGGTCCGACAAGTCACGCCGTTTGCATTTTTTCGAGACGTTTGCATTTTTCTGATTATATTGTATGTAAAAATTGGTTTCAAATGCATAGATGGAACAGCAACCGCATATCAGGATATGGATTTCATCAAAATTGATCAAAGAGTTTCCGAAAAAATGTTGAACTAAATT
The DNA here is from genome assembly GCA_963693315.1 of Diogma glabrata. NCBI lineage: Eukaryota > Metazoa > Arthropoda > Insecta > Diptera > Cylindrotomidae > Diogma > Diogma glabrata. The sequence goes on from CAVNZG010000694.1 coordinate 15,829, forward strand.
TGATATCATCACTATTTAACGGAAGCAAATATTGGCTTGGCTTTTTTCGACCCAGAGATTTCGTTTGATGAAAAACGAAAAATGGTTCAAATGGAAAAATGGTTCAATGGTCCCAGCACGAGACATCCCCATCGCACCCCAAACTCGCAAAAAAGATTTTGACGCAGTCAAACATATGCAACTTTTTGCTAATAAGAACATTTGTGATTTTGTCACAGAAAAAACTCAGAGTTTTTGTAATCGATTTAGAATTTGTATTGATTTTTTGCTACATGACCCATCGGAATGAGGATTTCGTCAAAGCCACGTTGTTTTGCCAAAGTTTGCATGTTGTTAATGATACCGCCGAACTCGGTGTTAAGTTGATGGCACGGAATACAACAGCAGTCCAACTAAAGACGAGGAAGGTACGCAATACACCATTCAGGTGGTCGAAAACTACAGATGCAAATACCCATCATACAATAAATCTAATTTAATTTATTGATTTCTTTTGGAAAAATGTTGCTTTTGAATGAAAAATTATTATAAATTTAACCATAAAAATTAATTTTTTTCTTTGAAAAAAGATTATTATGAATTCGTGAATTTTCGTATATGTAAGAATAAAAATTAAGATAAATCGCTTTTCTAAGATCGATTTCTACATACTTAGGCTCGTTAGAATCGTTAATTAATTAGCTTTTAATAAAAAAAATCAAAATTATGAGATATATCATGTTTTAAGATAATTATATCTGATAAAAATAAAAAATCCTATTATTCTGCTAATTTTCTTATCTTCGACGCCACTGCGCGGTGGGTAATTATTTTCCGATTTCAATAAAACTGGATATAGTTCATATTCGAGTCAAATGGAACATAATTAGCCGGTGGGAGCGAAGAAAAAGATGGTTTGAAAATTGTTCATACATATCTGGTCATGCCTAATGGTCACCCTAGATGAAAATTTTCTTTCTTTTCTTTCTTCCTTCTTGTCACCAAATTTAAAGTTTTCTGCTCGATTTAGAGCTGGATTTCTTATTGGATGCAGATGCAGATTACCAGTTTTGTTTTGTTTTGTTTTTCTACTTTCACCAACATTTGAGTTAAGTGTGAATTATATTTATAAATATCCCATTTTTTCGTCGCCAATGTAGATTGATAATTTTGAGCTAATGTATATATGTTCACAAATGTGTAGAGTTTCTGCTCGAGAAATCCGGTCTCGAGATTCTCGAGAAAGAATTGTAATTTTGAACTCTCGAATTCTCGAGAAAAGATATTTCCACATTTTTGAGATTCCCATTTCTCGAGAAAAATTGTCGAGAATCTCAAGATTTAACAAACCACCATAAATCATTCAATATTATTATTTTGAGTATTTTTTTACTAAACCAAAATTGTTAATATCATTCTGCATTACTTTCTGATGTCGATGTTATTTGTTATAAATGTATTGGGAAAACCAATTTTTATTTCTATGGCAAAATAACCTAAGATCACCTAAATGAAGGCTTTTAATCTAATGTTTACCATAGGAACTGATGAATGGACAAGCTTCTGCAAGCGTACATATTTGAACGTACATTTGTATTATATTAATGGGAAATCGGAAAACCTAAGATTGATGCGAATTGAAGGTTCATATCCAGCTAAAAAAGCCTACAAAAATTATGTGCCAGATATTGTTTTCACTACAAGCGATGAGCCAGTGTAATGTTGAAATACGGCAAAATATCTCCAGCTTACCAACAGTTATGTTACAGTCATGTGAAACACAATTTCTCGAGAAACACAATCGCTGATAAACTCGGGATTCTCGAATCTCGAGATTCATAAAAGGTCGAGAAATCAGAAACTCTACAAAAGTGTGGGTTCATACACTATAATTAACAACTACAATAAATTGATTATTAATTAAACATTTTATTAACATAAATGATTTTATACACTGATTAATTATATTGTTATTTTAACCCTTTTAGTGTTGTCACCCTACCTATTTGAATGGGGTGCGTTCTTTAATTCACTACACATACTAAAAATAAGGATGTTGTTACAAAGTTTAAGAGTATTTTTACCCTAATTAAGCATTTTTAAATGTTAATGTCAAATGCCGACTACTTGAATTTTTAGCATGACTATTTTTTCTGAGTAGAAAACAGACTCTTGAGTTGCATTAGTTTTATGGCGCCAGTGACTCGCCATGACGTAGAATTATTGAGTATAAGCTGTATTTACTCTGCACCTCTCAACTACACCAACCGCGTTACCCAGGTAGCACGGCGTGGACGTAGAATTTCGGATTTTCGTTACCCAAAAAAAAAATTAAAAACACATTCACCATAAAATTGAAACCATAGCAGCAAAACTGTTACAAAAGGTTATGATGTGCGAAACATAAACTGCGTTAAACTGACAATTTAATTGACAGATAAACTGACAGTTAAACTTGTTGTTGTGATGTATATTATAATTCCTATTACACAAGACTTTTTTATTAAAAAAACAAGCAAATTTAAACCAACAACTTTTTAAATTATTTAGTTGTAGAATTAATTCTTGTTTTAAACAGATAGATATGATTAAAACTAGGTCTATCCGATTATTCAATATTGTTCTCAAGTTATTTCATCAATTTTGATGAAATTGTTGACACTATAATATGAGAGTAAATTCAAACATACATCATCTTTTAAAGTTTAAGGTGAAATAAATCATATCAAAAACGAATTTTCAGTTTTTATAAAAGTTTATAAAAGCAAATTTGTCCAATCACGGGGTACAGATGTTGCCATGTTAGACTTAAGCCAAAATAAAATAAAATCATTTTCTTCTAAAATGAACCACAATCATTTCTTCATTTGAATACCATATGTTCGAAATTTTATCGCTTCGAATAAAGCATCCCATCGCATATTTGTGTTATATAAAATTAATATTACTTATTTCAATTGGGTTTGTTCAGATATTGTTTAGTACCAGTTGGTTTTATTTCTTCAAAACAACAGAAATATTTTAAGTTAAGTTTTCTCTAAAACGTAGCATTTATAAACTGTTTTCCGAGCTATGAATTTAGTACTTTTGCATTTGTGCTATACCAAAATTTATTTAAAAGATTTTATGTAATTTTATTTAAAATGACCTTTTTTCGTAGAAAATTGTTATAGCAAAAAATTCTTGGAAAAAGCATATTTATTTTTCTATTATTTTGTAACATTTAGCAAAGTCAAAGAGCTTTCAACTTTTGGTTTCATGAAATTGCCAACGAAACGATTCAACGAGAAAATTTTGCAATTTGTTTCGCTATTAAGAACAAATTTTGTGTTGTGTTTTATACTCTTTTAAAAGGAGAGTACACAAATTGTTTAGTGGCTTAAAAAATTAAATTTAGAATTTTACGTGGTTATGAATGAAATGTAATTTAAAATAAGCTTTAATATTAAAGTTTCCTTTATGGTGCCGAAATAAATGGATTTAAATCAACTTTGCGTTGTTCGTATATGACCGTTGTCAAACAAAAAAAGCGATGCCGTGCCTTTTTAAGTAGATGGTGCCTCTTTAAGTTCTAGCTTTGCTTACTTTAATGAGGCAGTACTACATTGCCAGTGGCCAACACAATCCTAATTATATATTGTTTCAAGTCTCCAATTGTAAAATTGGCTCGTGATTATAATACTTAGGTCTTTGAGACAGAAGTAAAAACACGCATCTTTTAATACCAATTCAGTTTGATTTGATTTACTTCGATAATAATAAAGTTAAAAATGTAATCATACATAATTTTTATTGTTTAATAATATTCACAACATTTTTTCAACATAAATATGCGCATAAATAATGCCGATAATTTATTCATGAAAATGTTAGGAATAAATTTCAGTTTAAATACATTTTTTTCTTCTATATGCAAATTTGACAAGAAATATATAATAATAACAGAAATGACATATGAGTCCTAGGTTGATAGATTTTTATCTAGAGCGAAAAAAAATATGTTAATGTTTTCCAGATTATTTTATGTATTTTTCGTTTTAATTAACTTTTGTCGTGTTGATATATAAATGGATCTTGAGTTAATTATTAACTATATCTACTATGTACCTGTAATACTGCAGTTAATTTTTGGTTTAGATATACTTATAGAAATTGAAAATATATGGTTTATGATAAAAATATATGGGCATTACTAAATTAGTGATATCAAATAACTAGCAAGATTAATTTTAAATAGATATATAAAAGTATAAAAGTATTTAAGAGCAATTTCACGCAAGTTCAGCAAATTTTTGGGAAATTTTGACTTGACCCCTTTTAATTTTGGTTATTTTTTGTTTATAGATAGTCTTTCATAAATAAAAAATACAAGTTCTCTTAGAATTTTTTTTTTCGACCAGGGGTCTTCACAGGGTGCCCCTCAATTTTTTGTTATTTTGTGATGTGAGTGCATTTTGACGAGCGATTGTAGAAAAACTACTGAACGATTTTCATAAATGATATGTCGTTGAATAGGTATTAGAACAAAGTTTTTAAAAATGTACACTGTTAATTTTTTGAAATAATTTTTAACGGTGTAACATAAGAAAAAAACGGTGTAATTGAAAAAAAGATGGCATAGCCTCTTTTTTTTTTTTTTTTTTTTAAACAAAATTGAAGCTTATTTTATATCTAACCACTTGTGAAAGTTGAGGACACGCGTTATATTTTGTTTTAAAGATAAAATTCGTTGTGCATATGACTGTCGGGAATCAGTTTTTTTTGTTCTGAAGGAAAATTATAAAAATGGCGTTATAAACTAAGAGATTTTTTTTTATGTTAAATATCAAATATTTTATTATTAGATGAACTTTTTAAAATATTATAAAAATTATATATGTAGTACAATAAATAAAATAAATACAATTGTTAAAAATGATTTACTTATTTTACAAACAGAAGTTTCTTTTGAATAGGAAAGCACTTCTGCAATTATTTTCTTTGTATTAGATGGCATAAAAAATGAAATGTTTATTTATCATTTTTAGGAATCACTTGTCACTCTTATAAAAAATAATTTGACAGTCTTGACTGCAAACAAAAAAGCCGTATAAACAACTAAATCTATTTAGGAACTTTTGACTGGAGAAGTATTATGTTCGTATTATGTTATTATGGAATCATAAAGTAAAAGATTGTTTTTCAACATTAAATTACAAATATTTTATTATTGAATACTTTTTAAAATATCATACAAATTATATATGTGAAAATAAATATAGTTATTAAACATTATTTACTTATTTTACATTCAAAAGTTTCTTTTGAGTTGGAAAACATTTTTGCATTTATTGTCTTAGTATCTACTGGTACAAAAGAATGAAATTTTTGAGTTCCACTTATAGTAATCGCATTTTTATATCGATTTTGTAATTTTTCTTTTGTTAATTGATATTCATTTTTATCGGCGTATCCAAAGTTCATGGTAGATTCCCATTTTAAAGCCCATTCGAAAAGTTTTTTTGGTGTATCAATAATATTATCTTCGCTTGCCATACTATAACGGTGTACAGCACGCTTCAGTGTACCACCAATTCCATCACAAGGTCCCTTTCCATGGCTGGTAGCATGAAAATGCCATTCAGTATAAGATATATATATATATATATATATATATAAAATATATATATATATATATATATATATATATATATATATATATATATATATATATATATATATATATATATATATATATATATATATAAAATAAGCTTCAATTTTGTTTAAAAAAAAAAAAAAAAAAAAGAGGCTATGCCATCTTTTTTTCAATTACACCGTTTTTTTCTTATGTTACACCGTTAAAAATTATTTCAAAAAATTAACAGTGTACATTTTTAAAAACTTTGTTCTAATACCTATTCAACGACATATCATTTATGAAAATCGATTCAGTAGTTTTTCTACAATCGCTCGTCAAAATGCACTCACATCACAAAATAACAAAAAATTGAGGGGCACCCTGTGAAGACCCCTGGTCGAAAAAAAAAATTCTAAGAGAACTTGTATTTTTTATTTATCAAAGACTATCTATAAACAAAAAATAATCAAAATTAAAAGGGGTCAACTCAAAACGTTGTTGAATCTTCGTGAAATTGCTCTTAAATTATATGTTGAGTGGCTTAGAGGTTAACAAGTTGAAATTGAACTCGGAGGACTCGGGTTAATTTCAAAATTAAGTGTAGTTAATAAAAACATTAACAACTATCAACACACCGATTTTCCAATTAAATGATAGTAAACTTCAATTATAAAATTGAGTCAACGGAAAATAAATAGAGGACACTTGTTTACAGTTTACATTCCGTTTTGGTACATTAACGACACAGAAAAAAGATATATGTATAGACTAGAGTCCAACATTAACATTCGTTTATATACTTTAAAAAACTATCAATTCCAAACATTTTCAATCGAGTAGAATTATCAAGCACCCATTTAAATAGTAATATGTTCCTGCCTTATAGTATGAGGTGGTTTTATAACCGATAACCGACAGAAATGTTTTTATACATCCAAGCTAGAAATTGTTGATGATGAGCTTTTGCTAAATGTAGGGCAGCAACTATTATTAATCCAGAAACAATTTATATATTGGGTTTGTTACGCACTAGTGCGTAATAAAATTAAAATGAAAACAAAGTAAATCATTTTTGTTTCTCTTGATTTTATTCAATAAAATTTTAAAATCCAACTTATTGTTATGCTTAATAGTTTTCATTTGCATTTACATCTTATCGTGCATAAGAATGAAACATTCAAACAAAACAAATAGCACAATAAATGTACTAACTTTTTTTACCTTTGTAGTCCAACGAAAACAATCATTCAAAAACTTTGAGATTCACTGTATTTAAAAAATACGTATATAAAAAACCAATTTAATGTTATATTTTCTTTGTTTCATTTCATAAAAAAGAAATATCAAGTAAATGTAACCGACTTAATGATACATTTCATTTAAATTTTTGTTAAACAAAGCTTGCTAGTGTGGCTTATTTGCAAATATTTTTTTTTTTTATTCAATGTTAGGCATGTTTAGTGTTAACTAATATAGATCAAAGTCTCTGAATATCCGAAGATACCATGCTAACTAGGGAACTAAGGTTCGAAAGTATTATTCAATTTTCTTTGAGGAATTTATTCACGTTGATCTTAAAGTTTTGAGGATTAAAATTATCAGGAAAGACCCACGCCGGTAAGGCATTCCATAGATGAGAAACTCTGTTAAAAACTCGCGTTGAAAAGCGACAGTTCTACCCCTTGTAACTTGAACCGTAAAAGAATGGGCTGCTATTGATTCTCTGGTGAAACGCACGAAGTTTAATGGTTCAAGCAAAATTGATTTAATCTACGTAGACGCCCGTTCGTCCCTAATATACTTGTAAAATACCGTAAAATCAGCGACGTTTCTTCTATGTTGCAAGAAATCAAGCTCATTAGTAAGAGTTGAGTTTTTAAGCTGCTCGCTATTAAAAACCTTACGAAAAACAACCCAAAAATCCTAATTTTTGAACAGCGTTCTTAGCTAGGTTAAAAATATGAGAATTCCATTTCCTATTATTTTCAATCTCAACTCGTAGAAGTCTAACAGATTCTATTTCTTGAAGATCATTTGAATCAAACTTTAATAAAAACGGACTAGGTGTTGATAACCTAGAAAAATGACAAACTTGAGTTTTACTTGTGTTGAATTCAACACTGTTAGCAACTTCCCAATCTAAGATGGTTTTTAAATCAATATTTAATGACTCTATCAAGTTTGATCTAGCGACTTTAAGATTTGACGTTGCATACCAACTTGGCATTTCATGTGACGCATGAAGTGTACTATCATTAGTAAAACTATGGATGGGATTAACTGTTGAATCTAGCAAGTCATTAATATAGAGAAGAAAAAGAGTAGGTGATGAACCAGAACCTTGAGGAACACCAGCATTAGTTGAAAAGATATTCGATGAAACACCATCAACATTGATTCAAAATTTGCGCTCGGAAATAAAGCTTTGTAGCCAAGAAATAAGTTGTTCGTCTAAGCCGTAGCATCTTAATTTGCAAATAAGATTGTTGTGCCATACTTTATCAAATGCTTTGGTAATATCAAGAGCAACGCCAAAAGTCTCACCATGGTTTTCAAGCGACTTGTTCCAGATATGCGTGACAAAACAAAGTAAATCTCCCATCGCTCTTCCTTTACGGAATCCGTATTGTCTTTCTTTAAGTAATATTGTAAATAAAAAATAAAAATAAAAATAAAAATAAATATTGTATTGGTATTTAATTTTTTTTTGTCAGTTGTGAGATTTTGAATTTGAAATATATATATATATATATATATATATATATATATATATATATATATATATATATATATATATATATATATATATATATATATATATATATATATATATATATATATATATATATATATATATATATATATATATATATATATATATATATAAATTCAATTGTGTCGACTGTCGGCACTTGGCGAAACATTTTAATATAAATTAAAAACTAATAACACTTGTTTTTATATTTCGCAAATATGTTTTTATTTTTATTTTCTAAAAATTTTTGCTCAATGCATTTCGGCTTACGCCATTATCAAGAGCGATTCAAAAAGTTTATGAAGAAAAAATTTTGATTTGAATCAAAAATAAAATGAAAAATGAATAACTAGATTAAATAATTTATATAAACAAAATGTTAAAACATTTAATTAAAAAGTAGGTAATTTTTCTTATTTAATTGGTTGATAATGGAAATACCATAAATTTGTTGATTTAATAGTTTCTAAAAATGATGACCGAAAAATAGATCCGGATTTGTCAACGGAGAACAAATAACGTCGGTTTGAGAATTTAGTAAATTTTTGTTAAAGTGCATTGCTTTACGTATTTCAAAAGCTTCCAAAAGATCAAGTTTAAGACCTTTCGTTTCATATTGTAAAATTTGAATATTGTTGTTATTTATAAAATTACTAGTATGATTTTCCTCAATTAAATGATTAGAAAAGGTGGAAGATGTTTGTCCTAATCTTAAACTACGAAAATGTTCAGCACATCGAACATGAAACGGACGACCTGTCTGTCCAATATAGATTGCATCACAGTCAGAACAAGATAGTTGATAGACTCCAGATTTTGAAAACTTACTTAACTTTTGTTTATTATTTACAAGAAGATTTTGAAGGTTATGATTATTATAATAAGCACAACTTAAATTTGTATGTTTTGAAATTTTGTTTCCTAATTTTTGGCTTAAATTACCTGTGTAAAGTATTTTACGCCATAATTTTGTTTCAAGGACGAGGTTTGGATAAATTAAATTATAAGAAATCATTTTTAATTTCTTACGTAAAATTTTGTGAACTAATGTAGGATTATATCCATTATTAAGAGTTATGTTCGAAATAACATTTAATTCCTTTTGAAAATTAGCTGCGGAAAGAGGGACTTTTATAAGTCTATCAACCAATGCATGAATGGCTGAATGTTTTATATTTGACGAATGATTAGAAGTAGAGTGTATAATAGAATCTGTACATGTTGGCTTACGATAAATATTAAAAGAGAATTTAGAAAATGAATGACTTATACTTATATCAAGAAAATTGATGCAATTTTCGACTTCTTTTTCGATTGTAAATTTAATAGAAATATGTTTATTATTAATTATTTCAAGAAACGACTCTAATTCTAAATCAGTTCCAGTCCAAAGACAAAGAATATCATCAACATAACGATACCAAAATAAAACATGACTAGAAAGTGGAATTGATACATCTAAAATTTCGATCTCAAAAAAGTTCATAAAAATTTCTGCCAAAAGTGGGGACAAAGGAGATCCCATTGGTAGTCCGTCTGTGAATTTATAATATCTATTATCAAAACAAAAGTAATTTTGCTCTACACAAGTTTTGTACATCATGGAGAGCTCATTTCGAATGTCATCAGATTGAACGGAATCATTAATAATTTTGAATACAACAGTATTTAGAACGTTAATAGGAATAGATGTAAATAAGCTGGTTACATCAAAGGAAATTAATTTTGAAGATGAAGGAACAACAATATTTTTTATTTTGTCAATAAGGTCAATTGAATTTTTAACAGAATAATGTGAGAAAAGTTTGTATGTTCAATAAAAAGTTTGTTAAATTTTTGACAAAGTTTATATATATATTAGACATGACCTAACTTATGAAGTTGTTATTTTCATCCTTCCCACCGGCTAATTATGTTACTTTCGAAAATGAAGTGTATGGAGTTTTACTGAAATCGGAAAATAATTACCCACCGCGCAGTGGCGTCGAAGATAAGAAAATTAGCAGAATAATAGGATTTTTTATGTTTATCAGAAATAATCATCTTAAAATATAATATATCTCATAATTTCGATTTTCTATTAAAAGCTAATTAATTAACGATTCCAACGAGCCTAAGTATGTAGAAATTGATCTTAGGAAAGCATTTTTATCGAATTTCTTCTTCTTAAATCCAAAAAAAAAAATTCTGGGAAAATTCAGAAAAAATAAATTTTAATGTTAGATTTAGATTTTGTTTGAGTAACACAAATTTTTATTTATGGATACATTGCTAGCAGAATTAACTGGATATAGTAAAGTAGATCGTATGCCAACCATAGTAATATTGAGAAGTTATTAACGGTTCCATAATGCAAAGAACAGAGCTGCTTATCGATTGCGAATGCGATATATGAATGCCTTGAAGAATGGGATCTTACTGATAAATTCGAAGCCATGTGTTACGACACGACATCAAGTAACGCTGGACCAGAAAAAGGTGGAAAAAAAGATTGGCCACAACTTGATTCGATTCCCATGTCGTCATCACATACAGGAGATTAAACTACGGGCTGTTTATGATCTCAAATTTGGAAAGACCACAGCACCCGATGTTTATCTGTTCAACAAATTTCAGAAGGCATGGGACGATGGTAAAAGTAATTTTTTGTCATAAAGAATTGGAAAAATCACACCCACGCAGCGAATATAAAGAATTTTTGGAAGTTACATTGACGTTTCTTGGCGAAACCATTGAGAATTACAAATTCAAACGCCCAGGTCCGACAAGTCACGCCGTTTGCATTTTTTCGAGACGTTTGCATTTTTCTGATTATGTTGTATGTAAAAATTTGGTTCAAATGCATAGATGGAACAGCAGCCGCATATCAGGATTTGGATTTCATCAAAATTGACCAAAGAGTTTCAGAAGAAATGTTGAACTAAATTTGATATCATCACTATTTAACGGAAGCAAATATTGGCTTGGCTTTTTTCGACCCAGAGATTTCGTTTGATGAAGAACGAAAAATGGTTCAAAACCTTGAGGTCCCAGCACGAGACATCTCCATCGCACCCCAAACTCGCAAAAAAGATTTTGACGCAGTCAAACATATGCAACTTTTTGCTAATAAGAACATTTGTGATTTTGTCACAGAAAAAACTCAGAGTTTTTGTAATCGATTTAGAATTTGTATTGATTTTTTGCTACATGACCCATCGGAATGAGGATTTTGTCAAAGCCACGTTGTTTTGCCAAAGTTTGCATGTTGTTAATGATACCGCCGAACTCGGTGTTAAGTTGATGACCCGGAATACAACAACATTCTAACTAAAGACGTGGAAGGTACTCAATACACCATTCAGGTGGTCGAAAACTACAGATGCAAATACCCATCATACAATAAATCTAATTTAATTTATTGATTTCTTTTGGAAAAATGTTGCTTTTTTATATCGATTTTGTAATTTTTCTTTTGTTAATTGATATTCATTTTTATCGGCGTATCCAAAGTTCATGGTAGATTCCCATTTTAAAGCCCATTCGAAAAGTTTTTTTGGTGTATCAATAATATTATCTTCGCTCGCCATACTATAACGGTGTACAGCACGCTTCAGTGTACCACCAATTCCATCACAAGGTCCCTTTCCATGGCTGGTAGCATGAAAATGCCATTCAGCATCAACCTTAAAGTCTTCTTTATGGTGGCATAAGTTAACTAGTTAATTTAAGGTTGACGCTGAATGGCATTTTCATGCTACCAGCCATGGAAAGGGACCTTGTGATGGAATTGGTGGTACACTGAAGCGTGCTGCACACCGTTATAGTATGGCGAGCGAAGATAATATTATTGATACACCAAAAAAACTTTTCGAATGGGCTTTGAAATGGGAATCTACCATGAACTTTGGATACGCCGATAAAAATGAATATCAATTAACAAAAGAAAAATTACAAAATCGATATAAAAATGCGATTACTATAAGTGGAACTCAAAAATTTCATTCTTTTGTACCAGTAGATACTAAGACAATAAATGCAAAAATGTTTTCCAACTCAAAAGAAACTTTTGAATGCAAAATAAGTAAATAATGTTTAATAACTATATTTATTTTCACATATATAATTTGTATGATATTTTAAAAAGTTTATTCAATAATAAAATATTTGTAATTTAATGTTGAAAAACAATCTTTTACTTTATGATTCCATAATAACATAATACGAACATAATACTTCTCCAGTCAAAAGTTCCTAAATAGATTTAGTTGTTTATACGGCTTTGTTGTTTGCAGTCAAGACTGTCAAATTATTTTTTATAAGAGTGACAAGTGATTCCTAAAAGTGATAAATAAACATTTCATTTTTTATGCCATCTAATACAAAGAAAATAATTGCAGAAGTGCTTTCCTATTCAAAAGAAACTTCTGTTTGTAAAATAAGTAAATCATTTTTAACAATTGTATTTATTTTATTTATTGTACTACATATATAATTTTTATAATATTTTAAAAAGTTCATCTAATAATAAAATATTTGATATTTAACATAAAAAAAAAATCTCTTAGTTTATAACGCCATTTTTATAATTTTCCTTCAGAACAAAAAAAACTGATTCCCGACAGTCATATGCACAACGAATTTTATCTTTAAAACAAAAAATAACGCGTGTCCTCAACTTTCACAAGTGGTTAGATATAAAATAAGCTTCAATTTTGTTTAAAAAAAAAAAAAAAAAAGAGGCTATGCCATCTTTTTTTCAATTACACCGTTTTTTTCTTATGTTACACCGTTAAAAATTATTTCAAAAAATTAACAGTGTACATTTTTAAAAACTTTGTTCTAATACCTATTCAACGACATATCATTTATGAAAATCGATTCAGTAGTTTTTCTACAATCGCTCGTCAAAATGCACTCACATCACAAAATAACAAAAAATTGAGGGGCACCCTGTGAAGACCCCTGGTCGAAAAAAAAAAATTCTAAGAGAACTTGTATTTTTTATTTATCAAAGACTATCTATAAACAAAAAATAATCAAAATTAAAAGGGGTCAACTCAAAACGTTGTTGAATCTTCGTGAAATTGCTCTTAAATTATATGTTGAGTGGCTTAGAGGTTAACAAGTTGAAATTGAACTCGGAGGACTCGGGTTAATTTCAAAATTAAGTGTAGTTAATAAAAACATTAACAACTATCAACACACCGATTTTCCAATTAAATGATATGATAGTAAACTTCAATTATAAAATTGAGTCAACGGAAAATAAATAGAGGACACTTGTTTACAGTTTACATTCCGTTTTGGTACATTAACGACACAGAAAAAAGATATATGTATAGACTAGAGTCCAACATTAACATTCGTTTATATACTTTAAAAAACTATCAATTCCAAACATTTTCAATCGAGTAGAATTATCAAGCACCCATTTAAATAGTAATATGTTCCTGCCTTATAGTATGAGGTGGTTTTATAACCGATAACCGACAGAAATGTTTTTATACATCCAAGCTAGAAATTGTTGATGATGAGCTTTTGCTAAATGTAGGGCAGCAACTATTATTAATCCAGAAACAATTTATATATTGGGTTTGTTACGCACTAGTGCGTAATAAAATTAAAATGAAAACAAAGTAAATCATTTTTGTTTCTCTTGATTTTATTCAATAAAATTTTAAAATCCAACTTATTGTTATGCTTAATAGTTTTCATTTGCATTTACATCTTATCGTGCATAAGAATGAAACTATAAGAATCTGACTTTTATTAAAACTATATCTATTTTAATTTATGCCGGATAGCTCAAACACTATTTTTTGTTCAACAAACCGAGACCCACAAACAAATCTAAATTTGGAAATCTCTTATCTTACAGAAAACTATTTATCTATTTGCTAACATGAAAATCAATTTAGCCAAAAAAAGAAATGAATCAATAATTATACAAAGCAAAAATTAAAAAAAACAAACTTACATTATTTTTATTTCTTCAATGTTGTTTCTATGCTTCATTTTACGTCTTCGTTTATCTTGTGTGATAACTCCCTTTATCAATCTTCCTGGACCACAAATATCATAGAAAAATGTTGGATAAAAGAGGATCAAAATCGCTGAATCCATATATTTTCATGATATGCTTATTGATATTAAGTTTGAGTATTTTTCGGAAAAACATTGTTCGAAAAATGCTTTTAAAAATCAATACTAACAAGGCAACAGGCCCTGATTTTATTCCTCCGATTATACTTAAAACATTTGCTAGGGAGCTAGCACCAATCCTCACAAAAATCTTCTATTTGTCATATAAGAAAGGAATTTTTCCTGAAATTTGGAAAATGGCTAGTGTACAGCCAGTTTCAAAAAAGGGCAGTAAGACTGATCCTACGAATTACAGACCCATTTCAATTTTATCGGTAGTTGCTAAAATTTTTGAGAAATATGTCAATTTTAATTTAATGAGCTTCTTAGAGTCTTCCAAATTAATTAATGAGAGACAATATGGATTTCGAAAAGGAAGAGCGACGGGAGATTTGCTGTCTTTTGTCACTCATATCTGGAATAAGTCGCTTGAAAACTTTGGAGAAACATTCGGTGTTGCTCTTGATATTTCCAAGGCATTTGACAAAGTTTGGCATAACAACCTTATATGCAAATTGAGATCCTATGGTTTAGACGAGCAGCTTATATCTTGGACACAGAGCTTTATATCTGATCGAAAATTTCGGGTCAATGTTGACGGTGTATCATCGAATACTTTTTCAACTAATGCAGGAGTTCCTCAGGGTTCCGCTTTGTCACCAACTCTTTTTCTTATCTATATTAATGATTTGTTGGACTCAACGGTTCATCCCATACATAGTTTTGCTGATGATAGCACGCTTCATGCGTCTCATGAAGCACCTAAACTATATACACCCTTAGCGCTTAGTGAGTGTAGGTCAAAATTGATAGATTCCCTTAACACTGATCTTAAAACAATTATGGATTGGGGTATTGCTAACAGTGTTGAATTCAATACAAGCAAAACACAGGTTTGTCATTTTTCTAGGTTAACGACACCCAATCCTTTTCCATTAACGTTTGGCCCCAAAAATCTTTTAGAGAATGAGTCTGTCAGACTTCTAGGAGTTGAGATTGAAAATAATATGAAGTGGAATTCTCATATTTTTAATCTGGCTAAGAATGCTGTTCAAAAGTTAGGATTTTTGGGGCGATGTCGTAAGTTTTTCGATAGCGAACAACTTCTTTTAGTTTATAAATCTTTTATACGTCCCTGCATGGAATACTGTTCTCACATATGGGGTGGAGCTTACTTGAGTAGTCTCAACTGCCTTGATTCTGTACAGCGTAGAGCTATTAAACTCATTGGTAACCCAAGTCTTACTAACGGTCTTGATTCCTTGCAGCACAGAAGAAATGTTGCTGATTTGACTATATTTTATAAATATATTATGGATGAACGAGCTTCTGAAGAGATCAAATCGATTTTACCTAAATCATCAAACCCTTCGCGTCACACCAGAGCAAACGTAGCTGCGCATCCCTTTACCGTTCAAATAATTAGGTGTAGAACTGTAGCCTTCCAACGTGACTTTTTCAACAGAGTATCTCATCTTTGGAATGCCTTACCTTCCTGGGTTTTCCCTGATGAATTTAATCCTCAAGGCTTTAAAGTTAACGTTCATAAATTTCTCAGAGAATCTTAATTTGCATTCCATTCTTATCCCTAGTTGGCATGGTATCTTCGGATATTCAGAGACGTTAATTTATAATTTATTATAATTAACACTAAACATGCCTAACTTTGAATAAAAAAAAAAAAAAAAAAAAAAATATACTTTGTTTCAATCATAGTTATTATCCAATTCAGCATCCGACACAAAATAAGCGGTAGCTGTGCTACTCACACACATTCTAACACTGCATGTGACAATAAAACACAAAACGATCAGATAATCTTTTTAATATTTGTTCTTCAAAGAAAAACAACCTTTGATTCATTATCTTTTTCTGCCTTTGATACATTTTTTTCATTTTCACTATATGCATTAGAATACTTTATCAACCACATTTTTAGTTTCCACTAAAAAAACTCAACAAATCACAACAAATAAGCAAATGAAAAACACCAACTTCGACATCACATAAAAAAATATAATTTAATTTTTTTATCATAAAAAAAAACGACATTTTTTTCTATTTTTAAATAATAATATTTGTTTAATTAACATTATTCTATTTAATATTTGATTTAAATCTTTATTGCTTAATTTGCAAAATTATACTGGCCCTTGTTTAATTATTCTTCCTTTTTTTATTTGATTTTTCTCTCCGATTTGAATTCCCCCACCAAGAGAAAAACAAACCAAAGATACAGTGGTACCTCTGTAATGAGTCCACCGTTACAAAGCCAGAAGAACCGAGGACAATGATGGAGGCTACATCATTGTCCGCTGATTCTTCCTGGAAGGAGGACTCATCACAAAGGCACCACTGCACTCTCAATCCACCCCCTCTCGGTGGAAGAACTCAAATCGGAAAGAAAAATCAAAATTTTCACAAAGATTCCCAAAATATTATATACAAAAAAATGTAACCTATTTATTTAATTTCAGGTATGCTGAAATTCAGAATCATATATATACCTAAAACTATTTATTGACGATAGCACCCCTAAATAAAATATTTATTTATATTGAAAAAATAAAAAATATTTAGAAATTGCCTAATTATTGGATGCACCGTCCTTACTCATATATTTATTTATTTTTTTTTTTTTAAAAAAACAAAGAATATTTATTTATATCTTGAAGTTTAGACTATTTACAAAAAATATTATTTAATTACCTAAAACTAGTTAATTCTAAGAAATTTATTTTATTTAATAAGATTCTAATTAAATTTCAAAAAAAATTTGTTTTATTTATTTTATTTTAGAATTTAGAATCTACTTACTTAGTTACCTAAAATTATTTAATTCTAAAAAAATTATTTTATTTAATAAAAATTTTTATTTATTTAATTTTTTGAAAAAAATTGTTTTATTTATTTTATTTTTATTTAATAAGATAAGAGATTCCCAAAATCAAGATTCGTCTGGGGACAATTTAAAAAGTAAGTATGGTACAATTTCCATTTTGTTTAAATTTGAAATATCGCGTTCGCGAGCCCACTCCAACAATGCATGTGAGAACTGACTAGAAAAGCCCCTAACGACCAGATTCTACAGAACAGTTTCTCCCCAACCTAATAAAACAATCACAACTGTCACGATTAGACACTAGGTCCATTTCTACTGACCCAGTTGTGCTTGTTTAACCTACAAATAAATTACAACTAAACCTAATGCGAAAGTTGAAGAACGCTCCCGAGCACCAGATTTCAAAACCTAAACTCCATGAAAAATTGTTTTATTGTAAAAGCTAAGTGGAAAAAAATGGTAAGTTTTTGAATTTGTATGAGGTGAAGCCTCTGATCCTGAAAGCAAAAGTATAATTGGTCCTTCTCTTCATTACACCGAAGAAGCCTCTGAGCAAAGAATGGTACTACTGGTTTGCACCTAAGTACAAACACAGCAACACCACTCCTCGTCCCTTGAGAACTTCCTCGCCGAATGAAGAGAAGAAACCAATGTTCTTCGATCGCATAACCCCGATGGCCATAGGCGATCTAAGAACGACATCAATGTTAAAGAGTGAAGCTCTATGGATGGCTTTTTAGGCCTACCGCTGAAGAAGGAGAATTTATACATTAACATAAAGTAAATAATACATAACTTATCCATAATCTAAATAATTTCTTATTTAAAAATGCTAAATCGAAACATGAAATATATAATATGTGTTAATAAAGTTTTACATGAAATTAATTAAATTTAATCTTCAGACTAGATAATAAATTGGTAATTTACATTATAAAAAAAATTACGATTATTTTGAATTTAAAACTAAGCTTACTAATTTTTAAGTTATCAATTCTAATATATTTGTTCAGGTCAAATTTTTATCGCCTTATTTATTGTATTCAAAACAAAAATAAATGTTAGCTAAAAATAATTATTTCTATATTTATCTTATTTTTTAAATTAATCACAATAAAAAATAATTTTAAAAATGGTGGTAACTAAAATGGACTCATACGAGATATGTATACGTACGTCAGCGGATCAATATGATGACAATTGTGGGGATATTGATTTGGATCCGGCTCACTCTATAAAGTTAATGGGAATTAATTATTTTCAATTATACTTCTATGAACACAGACCAATAATACTTTGAAAGTAGTGACGAAAGATTTAAACTTATACAAAATTGTTGAAAAACTGTTTGGTCAATGTTAACTTTTATTACGTTAATAACATCCTAAAACTCATAAAAACATGACTTAACCACAAAAAATTCTTTCGCCAAACGAATTGTGTTGCAATAGGAAACCTACCTAGATTTTCAGGTTTGACATAAACTATTTTGTATATATATATATGAGATACACAAAACAATCCCTGTACAAATCATAAAATCTAATAAGGCGTACCGCAATAGAAGTCGTTTTGGCCAAAAATGAACATTATATTAGCCAAATAAAAATATTTCAACATTTCCGTATAAGTTCAAAAGTCTACAGAACTGTAATGAGACATGTTCTATTGACATCCACTCTATAGTGTGAATAATACACAAATCAATACCTCGAAATTGTAACTCACATTAAACCAATGACGAATATGGGGATCGCGCATGAGTGCATTGAAAAAAGCTAGCTAAACATTTACTAAATCTAACCATAATAAAAAAAAACATACAATTAATTTCATATATAAATTAATTGCATCATCCAAAAAATAAGTCAACAAAAAAACCAATACTGGTTTTACCCAAAAATTACAAAAATTTATAATAATATTATATGAATATCTTTGCCAAACCAAACCGGCTTGACAACCAACGCCTAAAACTGCGCCAAAAATATACAAAATCATTAATTATTTACTCATATAATTCAAATATATAAAAAAAACCCTTGCAAAGCCCCAGGTCTTTGTTTCGAACGCCACGTATAAGAATCTGACTTTTATTAAAACTATATCTATTTTAATTTATGCCGGATAGCTCAAACACTATTTTTTGTTCAACAAACCGAGACCCACAAACAAATCTAAATTTGGAAATCTCTTATCTTACAGAAAACCATTTATCTATTTGCTAACATGAAAATCAATTTAGCCAAAAAAAGAAATGAATCAATAATTATACAAAGCAAAAATTAAAAAAAACAAACTTACATTATTTTTATTTCTTCAATGTTGTTTCTATGCTTCATTTTACGTCTTCGTTTATCTTGTGTGATAACTCCCTTTATCAATCTTCCTGGACCACAAATATCATAGAAAAATGTTGGATAAAAGAGGATCAAAATCGCTGAATCCATATATTTTCATGATATGCTTATTGATATTAAGTTTGAGTATATACTTTGTTTCAATCATAGTTATTATCCAATTCAGCATCCGACACAAAATAAGCGGTAGCTGTGCTACTCACACACATTCTAACACTGCATGTGACAATAAAACACAAAACGATCAGATAATCTTTTTAATATTTGTTCCTCAAAGAAAAACAACCTTTGATTCATTATCTTTTTCTGCCTTTGATACATTTTTTTCATTTTCACTCTATGCATTAGAATACTTTATCAACCACATTTTTAGTTTCCACTAAAAAAACTCAACAAATCACAACAAATAAGCAAATGAAAAACACCAACTTCGACATCACATAAAAAAATATAATTTAATTTTTTTATCATAAAAAAAAACTACATTTTTTTCTATTTTTAAATAATAATATTTGTTTAATTAACTATATTCTATTTAATATTTGATTTAAATCTTTATTGCTTAATTTGCAAAATTATACTGGCCCTTGTTTAATTATTCTTCCTTTTTTTATTTGATTTTTCTCTCCGATTTGAATTCCCCCACCAAGAGAAAAACAAACCAAAGATACAGTGGTACCTCTGTAATGAGTCCACCGTTACAAAACATTCAAACAAAACAAATAGCACAATAAATGTACTAACTTTTTTTACCTTTGTAGTCCAACGAAAACAATCATTCAAAAACTTTGAGATTCACTGTATTTAAAACATACGTATATAAAAAACCAATTTAATGTTATATTTTCTTTGTTTCATTTCATAACAAAGAAATATCAAGTAAATGTAACCGACTTAATGATACATTTCATTTAAATTTTTGTTAAACAAAGCTTGCTAGTGTGGCTTATTTGCAAATATTTTTTTTTTTATTCAATGTTAGGCATGTTTAGTGTTAACTAATATAGATCAAAGTCTCTGAATATCCGAAGATACCATGCTAACTAGGGAACTAAGGTTCGAAAGTATTATTCAATTTTCTTTGAGGAATTTATTCACGTTGATCTTAAAGTTTTGAGGATTAAAATTATCAGGAAAGACCCACGCCGGTAAGGCATTCCATAGATGAGAAACTCTGTTAAAAACTCGCGTTGAAAAGCGACAGTTCTACCCCTTGTAACTTGAACCGTAAAAGAATGGGCTGCTATTGATTCTCTGGTGAAACGCACGAAGTTTAATGGTTCAAGCAAAATTGATTTAATCTACGTAGACGCCCGTTCGTCCCTAATATACTTGTAAAATACCGTAAAATCAGCGACGTTTCTTCTATGTTGCAAGAAATCAAGCTCATTAGTAAGAGTTGAGTTTTTAAGCTGCTCGCTATTAAAAACCTTACGAAAAACAACCCAAAAATCCTAATTTTTGAACAGCGTTCTTAGCTAGGTTAAAAATATGAGAATTCCATTTCCTATTATTTTCAATCTCAACTCGTAGAAGTCTAACAGATTCTATTTCTTGAAGATCATTTGAATCAAACTTTAATAAAAACGGACTAGGTGTTGATAACCTAGAAAAATGACAAACTTGAGTTTTACTTGTGTTGAATTCAACACTGTTAGCAACTTCCCAATCTAAGATGGTTTTTAAATCAATATTTAATGACTCTATCAAGTTTGATCTAGCGACTTTAAGATTTGACGTTGCATACCAACTTGGCATTTCATGTGACGCATGAAGTGTACTATCATTAGTAAAACTATGGATGGGATTAACTGTTGAATCTAGCAAGTCATTAATATAGAGAAGAAAAAGAGTAGGTGATGAACCAGAACCTTGAGGAACACCAGCATTAGTTGAAAAGATATTCGATGAAACACCATCAACATTGATTCAAAATTTGCGCTCGGAAATAAAGCTTTGTAGCCAAGAAATAAGTTGTTCGTCTAAGCCGTAGCATCTTAATTTGCAAATAAGATTGTTGTGCCATACTTTATCAAATGCTTTGGTAATATCAAGAGCAACGCCAAAAGTCTCACCATGGTTTTCAAGCGACTTGTTCCAGATATGCGTGACAAAAGAAAGTAAATCTCCCATCGCTCTTCCTTTACGGAATCCGTATTGTCTTTCTTTAAGTAATATTGTAAATAAAAAATAAAAATAAAAATAAAAATAAATATTGTATTGGTATTTAATTTTTTTTTGTCAGTTGTGAGATTTTGAATTTGAAATATATATATATATATATATATATATATATATATATATATATATATATATATATATATATATATATATATATATATATATATATATATATATATATATATATATATATATATATATATATATATATATATATATATATATATATATATATATATATATATATATATATATATATATATATATAAATTCAATTGTGTCGACTGTCGGCACTTGGCGAAACATTTTAATATAAATTAAAAACTAATAACACTTGTTTTTATATTTCGCAAATATGTTTTTATTTTTATTTTCTAAAAATTTTTGCTCAATGCATTTCGGCTTACGCCATTATCAAGAGCGATTCAAAAAGTTTATGAAGAAAAAATTTTGATTTGAATCAAAAATAAAATGAAAAATGAATAACTAGATTAAATAATTTATATAAACAAAATGTTAAAACATTTAATTAAAAAGTAGGTAATTTTTCTTATTTAATTGGTTGATAATGGAAATACCATAAATTTGTTGATTTAATAGTTTCTAAAAATGATGACCGAAAAATAGATCCGGATTTGTCAACGGAGAACAAATAACGTCGGTTTGAGAATTTAGTAAATTTTTGTTAAAGTGCATTGCTTTACGTATTTCAAAAGCTTCCAAAAGATCAAGTTTAAGACCTTTCGTTTCATATTGTAAAATTTGAATATTGTTGTTATTTATAAAATTACTAGTATGATTTTCCTCAATTAAATGATTAGAAAAGGTGGAAGATGTTTGTCCTAATCTTAAACTACGAAAATGTTCAGCACATCGAACATGAAACGGACGACCTGTCTGTCCAATATAGATTGCATCACAGTCAGAACAAGATAGTTGATAGACTCCAGATTTTGAAAACTTACTTAACTTTTGTTTATTATTTACAAGAAGATTTTGAAGGTTATGATTATTATAATAAGCACAACTTAAATTTGTATGTTTTGAAATTTTGTTTCCTAATTTTTGGCTTAAATTACCTGTGTAAAGTATTTTACGCCATAATTTTGTTTCAAGGACGAGGTTTGGATAAATTAAATTATAAGAAATCATTTTTAATTTCTTACGTAAAATTTTGTGAACTAATGTAGGATTATATCCATTATTAAGAGTTATGTTCGAAATAACATTTAATTCCTTTTGAAAATTAGCTGCGGAAAGAGGGACTTTTATAAGTCTATCAACCAATGCATGAATGGCTGAATGTTTTATATTTGACGAATGATTAGAAGTAGAGTGTATAATAGAATCTGTACATGTTGGCTTACGATAAATATTAAAAGAGAATTTAGAAAATGAATGACTTATACTTATATCAAGAAAATTGATGCAATTTTCGACTTCTTTTTCGATTGTAAATTTAATAGAAATATGTTTATTATTAATTATTTCAAGAAACGACTCTAATTCTAAATCAGTTCCAGTCCAAAGACAAAGAATATCATCAACATAACGATACCAAAATAAAACATGACTAGAAAGTGGAATTGATACATCTAAAATTTCGATCTCAAAAAAGTTCATAAAAATTTCTGCCAAAAGTGGGGACAAAGGAGATCCCATTGGTAGTCCGTCTGTGAATTTATAATATCTATTATCAAAACAAAAGTAATTTTGCTCTACACAAGTTTTGTACATCATGGAGAGCTCATTTCGAATGTCATCAGATTGAACGGAATCATTAATAATTTTGAATACAACAGTATTTAGAACGTTAATAGGAATAGATGTAAATAAGCTGGTTACATCAAAGGAAATTAATTTTGAAGATGAAGGAACAACAATATTTTTTATTTTGTCAATAAGGTCAATTGAATTTTTAACAGAATAATGTGAGAAAAGTTTGTATGTTCAATAAAAAGTTTGTTAAATTTTTGACAAAGTTTATGTATATATTAGACATGACCTAACTTATGAAGTTGTTATTTTCATCCTTCCCACCGGCTAATTATGTTACTTTCGAAAATGAAGTGTATGGAGTTTTACTGAAATCGGAAAATAATTACCCACCGCGCAGTGGCGTCGAAGATAAGAAAATTAGCAGAATAATAGGATTTTTTATGTTTATCAGAAATAATCATCTTAAAATATAATATATCTCATAATTTCGATTTTCTATTAAAAGCTAATTAATTAACGATTCCAACGAGCCTAAGTATGTAGAAATTGATCTTAGGAAAGCATTTTTATCGAATTTCTTCTTCTTAAATCCAAAAAAAAAAATTCTGGGAAAATTCAGAAAAAATAAATTTTAATGTTAGATTTAGATTTTGTTTGAGTAACACAAATTTTTATTTATGGATACATTGCTAGCAGAATTAACTGGATATAGTAAAGTAGATCGTATGCCAACCATAGTAATATTGAGAAGTTATTAACGGTTCCATAATGCAAAGAACAGAGCTGCTTATCGATTGCGAATGCGATATATGAATGCCTTGAAGAATGGGATCTTACTGATAAATTCGAAGCCATGTGTTACGACACGACATCAAGTAACGCTGGACCAGAAAAAGGTGGAAAAAAAGATTGGCCACAACTTGATTCGATTCCCATGTCGTCATCACATACAGGAGATTAAACTACGGGCTGTTTATGATCTCAAATTTGGAAAGACCACAGCACCCGATGTCTATCTGTTCAACAAATTTCAGAAGGCATGGGACGATGGTAAAAGTAATGTTTTGTCATAAAGAATTGGAAAAATCACACCCACGCAGCGAATATAAAGAATTTTTGGAAGTTACATTGACGTTTCTTGGCGAAACCATTGAGAATTACAAATTCAAACGCCCAGGTCCGACAAGTCACGCCGTTTGCATTTTTTCGAGACGTTTGCATTTTTCTGATTATGTTGTATGTAAAAATTTGGTTCAAATGCATAGATGGAACAGCAGCCGCATATCAGGATTTGGATTTCATCAAAATTGACCAAAGAGTTTCAGAAGAAATGTTGAACTAAATTTGATATCATCACTATTTAACGGAAGCAAATATTGGCTTGGCTTTTTTCGACCCAGAGATTTCGTTTGATGAAGAACGAAAAATGGTTCAAAACCTTGAGGTCCCAGCACGAGACATCCCCATCGCACCCCAAACTCGCAAAAAAGATTTTGACGCAGTCAAACATATGCAACTTTTTGCTAATAAGAACATTTGTGATTTTGTCACAGAAAAAACTCAGAGTTTTTGTAATCGATTTAGAATTTGTATTGATTTTTTGCTACATGACCCATCGGAATGAGGATTTCGTCAAAGCCACGTTGTTTTGCCAAAGTTTGCATGTTGTTAATGATACCGCCGAACTCGGTGTTAAGTTGATGACCCGGAATACAACAACATTCTAACTAAAGACGTGGAAGGTACTCAATACACCATTCAGGTGGTCGAAAACTACAGATGCAAATACCCATCATACAATAAATCTAATTTAATTTATTGATTTCTTTTGGAAAAATGTTGCTTTTGAATGAAAAACTATTATTAATTCAACCATAAAAATTAATTTTTTTCTTTGAAAAAAGATTATTATGAATTAGTGAATTTTCGTATATGTAAGAATAAAAATTAAGATAAATCGCTTTTCTAAGATCGATTTCTACATACTTAGGCTCGTTAGAATCGTTAATTAATTAGCTTTTAATAAAAAAATTAAAATTATGAGATATATTATGTTTTAAGATAATTATATCTGACAAACATAAAAAATCCTATATCTGTACCTATATCTATACCTTGAATACTTTCTTTTAGAAAAATAACGGTAAAAAATTAAAATTCGATTTTCTAGAATTTTCTAGAATTTTATTGCAACACGCCTTAAAATTTTTCATATATAAAAAAAGGGGTTAAAAAATGAACAGTTTTTTTTATTTCCATATATGTTTTTATAATAAATTTTTAATTTTAACTCAAAATAAATATTTACATATTTTTTATCATTTATTTAATTTTACATTACTAAATTCCGTAGAGTTAGAATAACGTCTAGCTAAGATTGATCCATCATTTGTAGGAATGTATAAGTGATATCCTCGTGTTCCTGGAATTGTTTTTAAATTGGCGTATTTATCAGCCAGTTGATTTTGTTTTGCAAACAAAGAAATCCCTCTGCATTCTGTCACTATATGATAGTGGTGAGTGAGTTATCTCAACAGTTTGACTGTTTGCAGGCATAATGGATTTGATTTCATCCGAACACTGCTGATGAAGATATTTATCAAAAACAACGAGATCAGAAAAAATTAACAATTCGTTTAGCACGCTTTTGAACAGAACCTAAAAGAGCCATTGCAGCCCCCCAAACTTGGTAACAATACTCGGCATAACGTGGCCTGTTAACGGTTTGCAAAATTATAATTGGTCTTTAATGGTAAAAAGGTTCCCCATCTCTGGTTTAGAGTCATATTATACTTTTCCCTAGTTTCTATTTTTTGTTCACTTAGGAGTAATGGAAGTATTGTTTTTGTTTTATGGAGAAAAATTGACTTTTAGTTAATTTTTAATCACAATATATGTTTTGTTGACTCTCAAAGTATATCACTCATACATTCCTACAAATGATGGATCAATCTTAGCTAGACGTTATTCTAACTCTACGGAATTTAGTAATGTAAAATTAAATAAATGATAAAAAATATGTAAATATTTTTTTTGAGTTAAAATAAAAAATTTATTATAAAAACATATATGTATAAAAAAAAAACTGTTCATTTTTTAACTTCTTTTTTTTATATGAAAAATTTTGAGGCGTGTTGCAATAAAATTAATAAAAAAAACAAAAAATTTTCCTCTCCTGAATTTTTTATAAAATGTTAGTAACATATGTACCTTTCACATATTAAAAAATAAAAAATTTTAAAAATACGCATTTCTAGAAAATCGAATTTTAATTTTTTACCGTTATTTTTTATTTTTCTAAAAGAAAGTGTTCCAGGTCATATAATGTATAAATATATATATATATATATATATATATATATATATATATATATATATATATATATATATATATATATATATATATATATATATATATATATATATATATATATATATATATATATATATATATATATATATATATATATATATATACATATATATATATATATATATATATATATATATATATATATATATATATATATATATATATATATATATATATATATATATATATATATTTATATATATATATATATATATATATATATTTTTTTTTTTTTTTTTTTTAATAAAATGTGTTGTGTAATAGGGTTTAGAATATGTGTCACAACAACACATAAATACCTTTTAAGACCTAGGTCTAGACCTGGGTCCCACAACAACTGGCGTTCTGAGGTGTAGATTAACGCTTTTTTTAAACATCTGTGGGTTGAAGCCTCCTGAGACTAAGTGTTCCGGCAAACTATTCCATTTGTACGCAGTTCGGACAAAGAAGTCTCTCTGCGATCTGCCAGTATGACAGCGCGGGATCTTTACCGTTTCACTGGTTGCGGCAGCCGATATATATATATATATATATATATATATATATATATATATATATATATATATATATATATATATATATATATAAATATAAATATATATATATATATATATATATATATATATATATATATATATATATATATATATATATATATATATATATATATATATATATATATATATATATATATATATATATATATATATATATATATATATATATATATATATATATATATATATATATATGATTAAAAAAATTTTTTCTTTGGTATATAGCCCTTTTTATTGTTTTAATTTTTTTATTTTAGCATTTTACGTTTCGTTGGAGTTCCCAACATTTTCAAAAATCTAAAAAATCACAAAACTTCGATTACATTATTTTTCAATAGAAGATTACGTATAGAAATTATTATACAAGAACAATTATTTCAAAAAAAAAAAAATTAATTTTTTACCTCATTTTTCTTTTCCATTTTTTAAACAAAATTAAATAAAATTAAAATCGTCAAACATTTACAAAAACACAATAAATTTAAAAAAAACTTAGAACCGAAAAACTAAACACTATTTATAAGATTTGTCAAAATTTAAAATAATTTAAAAAATTTTTCTATTAAAATTAAGTATAAAATCGATTCCTATCTGAGCGTTCACGGTGATAAGACGTTCAGATGAGCTTAGGGGCTTACATATAATACTATATACATTACAACATTACAACATCACAATTTATACTATACACTGACACATTTACATTACTCTAACATTAAACTTTGGTGGCGGGTAGCTGTAAGAGGTAAATATATTATAAAATATCAAAAATGTGGTTTAACATAACCTAAAAGAAATAATATTAGTATCACAAGTTCTTTTCATTTTAAACTTCTTCGTGGTCATAATATATATAATTGTACTTGAAAACACCTTTTAATTCTTTTATTTAAAGGATAAAATAAAGGAATGTATCAAAGCTCAAGATATTTATAATAATTAAATTGTTGATAACTAAATAAAAATAATCAAATATCTTATTTAAATGAATATAAAATATCATTCTTACTGATTATACAATTTATATCAATCATTAACAAAAATTAAAAATTTGTTTGACTATACAACAAAATGGTCGTTTCAATGATTTGTAAAGCTACACAAATTAAATAGCTTTTTTCATTAATTTAATGTAAGGTTTGATATTTCATAGAGCTCAATATCAATTAAAATATAAAATTTATCATTAAAAATACATATATATCATCATATATTAATAAATATTTAAAATTTGTTTGACCACACAACATAATGGTCTGATAAAAATTTGTTCAGCTATATAGACAATGGCTTAAAATAAAATTTATTATTATTCTCAATACAAAATAAAATTTAAAACTATAAAATTTGTTTGACCACACAACATAATGGTCTTTATAATAATTTGTTAAATAATTATCATAATTAATACAAAATATATTTCATTAAAAATTAATATAAACAAAACAATTTATTCATAAATAAAAATTAATAACTAAGTTTAAGTATGCTAATTTAAAAGCAATTTAAAATTAATTAAAATGTTATTATACTTTTATTCATTTAAATCCTAACTCAATTAACATGAATTCATTCATAAGTTAAATTATAAAAATATTATGTATCAACCGATCTTAAGATGAAGGGTCATAACTCTCCTACATGATGCTCTGGTCAGATAA
>CAVNZG010000694.1:45198-75003 GCA_963693315.1 Diogma glabrata
TATATATATATATATATATATATATATATATATATATATATATATATATATATATATATATATATATATATATATATATATATATATATATATATATATATATATATATATATATATATATATATATATATATATATATATATATATATATATATATATATATATATATATATATATATATGTATATATATATATATATATATATATATATATATATATATCTGTAGGTGGGAGGTAAACTACACCAAGTCCAATTTTTTCAAAATACGTTTTTTTATACTGTTAGAATCAGGATTTTGTTCTCTACCGAGAGGTTAAAAGCACTGAGTCCTAACTAGTGTAGTTTTCGAGATAGAACAATTTTAAATAGTCCAAGTCCATAGTAAATAGCCCATTTTCAAACAGTTTTTTGCCTTTCCTGTAAAATTTTAAAAATGTGACTTGGTGTAGTTTACCTCCCACCTACAGATATATATATATATATATATATATATATATATATATATATATATATATATATATATATATATATATATACAGGTATCCCTCGTTTAACGCGGTACTTACACAACGCGTTTTCGATATAACGCGATTTGAAAAAAAAAAAAATTCGGTTTCAGTATAACGCGAAATTTCTACTTTTATAACGCGAAGTTGAAAAGAAAATACAATATGTACTTGTTGAATTAAAAACTATTATTAGTGTGAACCTTTGTGGATTTTAGATGTTTAATTGGGAAACAATTTTATTCTAAAATTTGTCTTGTTATAATTTAAAATTAAAAGGTTGAAAACATAAGTTTTTAATAAGGTATGTAAATACATTTTTTTTTATTCGCCTACATATTAAAGTGGTACTTTATTACTATGATTTGCGGCCGTAAAGTGTTACTTTTTAACCATATATTTTGTTGTCATACTTACGTCCAAAAAAGTAAAAAACATTTGTAGTTGTTAAAATTCTATAAAAAATAGAAATTTTTATCAAACTTACTTTGAATCAAAATCTCACAATCCAATTAAAATTATTGTTATTATTTTGTTGTCCTAGTTATACAATTATTTTGAAACAAATAACAAATATTTTGTCAAAGGTTACTTATTCAACATATTTTCATTTCAAAATTTATGCAAAATTATAACTTGATTTAGAATAAACATTTTTTTTTTAAATATTTTGCTAGCGGCGAATAAAAAATAGTATATGACGCACGGACGTAAGCTATTTTGGAGTTAATGAGGGTGCAAATCTCGGCTAGCGCCTCGATTTGCAAACTCCACATACGTCCAAAATCTTTAGCTTTACGTCCTAGCATCATAATGTACTATTATAGTTTAAGTATCAGCATAAGTTATATATGTGATCGAAGATTGGTTAAATAGATTTCTGTTATTGGTTGAATATTTTCTTTACTATTTTGGAATGTTTATTACAAAAAAAATACAAAATCTTTTTAAATACTTTTCTAATTAAATTCTTTCGTAGAAGATAACTAATGAAATCGTATTTAATATGTACATTAGGGTACCCCACTAAAATAGCTTTATTTTAATTTTCATAACCTTGAACCGGAATTAGGTTCTTTATGGTCTTAAAAGCATCCCTGAATTTTTTCAGGTTTTTTAAAAACAGTTTAGAACTCGCTATTTTATTTATATGTTCCAGTGGCAACAAAATCTACATAAAATCAGTTTTTCGAATATAACTTGTTCAGTTTCAATCTTACAAAAAATATTATGGAGATAAAAGTTGTAGATCTTGAAAAAATACACCGACCTTTTTCTTTTTTTATGAAAAAAAAATTTTTCAAGCTAAAAAAAACGATCTTTGATAGTCGAATTTTACAGAAATGACTAATAACGTTCCTTTTTCGCCTATAACTATTTTAGTTTTGATTTTACAAAAAAAAATTATGGAGATAAAAGTTGTAGATCTTAAAAAATACATCAATTTTTTCTTTGTTCAAGTAATAAAAATTTTTTTAAACTTTAAAAGAACGATCTTTTATAGTCGAATTTTACAGAAATGACTAATAACGTATGTTTTTCACCTATAACTGTTTTAGTTTTAATTTTACAAACAATTAGGGAAATAAATATTGTAGATCTTCAAAAAATGCATCGATTTTTTTCTTTGTTTAAGCAAAAAAAATTTTTTTAAGCTTAAAAAGGATGATTTTTTTATTCGAATTTTACAAAAATAACTAATAACGTTCGTTTTTCGCCCTATAACTATTTTAGTTTTGAATTTACAAAAAATTATGGAAATAAATGTTGTAGATCTTGAAAAAATACATCGATTTTTTTCTTTGTTTAAGCAAAACGAACGTTATTAGTTATTTCTGTAAAATTCGACTATAAAAGATCGTCCTTTTTAAGCTTGAAAAAAATGATTTTTGCTTAAACACAAAGAAAAAATTGATGTATTTTTCAAGCTCTACAACATTTATTTCAATAACTTTTTCGTAAAATCAAAACTAAAATAGTTATAGGTGTAAAACGAACGTTATTAAGCATTTCTGTAAAATTCGACTATCAAAGATCGTTCTTTTTAAGTTTAAAAAAATCTTTTGCTGCTTAAACAAAGAAAAATCGATGTTTTTTTTAAGAACTACAACTTTTATTTTCATAACTTTTTCGTAAAATCAAAACTAAAATAGTTATAGGCGAAAAATGAACGTTATTAGTTATTTTTGTAAAATTCGAATAAAAAAGATCGTCCCTTTTAAGCTTAAAAAAAATTTTTTTGCTTAAACAAAGAAAAAACTCGATGTATTTTTTAAGATCTACAACATTTATTTCCATGATTTTTTGTAAATTTAAAACTAAAATAGTTATAGGTGAAAAACATACGTTATTAGTCATTTCTGTAAAATTCGACTATAAAAGATCGTTCTTTAAAAGTTTAAAAAAATTTGTATTACTTGAACAAAGAGAAAATCGATGTATTTTTTCAAGATCTACGACTTTTATCTCCATAACTTTTTCGTAAAATCAAAACTATAATAGTTATAGGTGTAAAACGAACGTTTTAGTCATTTCTGTAAAATTCGACTATAAAAGACCGTTTTTTTAGCTTGAAAAATTTTTTTTTCATAAAAAAGAAAAAAGTCGATGTATTTTTTCAAGATCTACAACTTTTATCTCCATAATATTTTTTGTAAGATCAAAACTGAAAAAGCTATATTCGAAAAACTGATTTTATGTAGATTTTGTTGCCACTGGATCATAAAAAATAAAATAGCGAGTTCTAAACTGTTTTTAAAAAATCTGAAAAAGTTCAGGGATGCTTTTAAGACCATAAAGAACCTAATTCCGGTTCAAGGTTATGAAAATCAAAATAAAGCTATTTTAGTGGGACATTCTAATGTACATATGCATACATAATTAATTTTCCCATTTATAATTTCAAAAAAAATTTTTTAGCCATGAATAGTAAAATTTCAACTGTCGAAAAACCTACGCTAAAGCGAAAATTTATTACCTTAGATGATAAAATTAGAGTTCTAGATAGCTCAATCTATCTTTTGGTGATTAATAGCAAAATCTGTCAGATTATATGAATCCACAATACGCACCATTAAGCAAAATGAAAATAAAATAAGAAATTCTGTTATTGTTAGGTCATCAATAAGAGCAAAACGAGTTGGACGTGTGAGCCATGTTTTAATAGAAAAAATGGAAAAAGCTTTAATGTTGTGGATAGAAGACTGTGCTACAAAAAAAATGCCGGTCAATACAAATGCCATTAAGGCGAAAGCTCTTAAAATTTTTACATATTTAAAAGAAAGTAATCTAGTTGCAGTGCAAGTAACCAAATCATGTGAGCAAATGAAATTCTTAGCTAGCAATGGTTGGTTTGAAAACTTGAAATCACGATTTGGGTTACATAATATTAAACTTCAAGGTGAAACTGGATCGGCAGACATAAAAGCTGCAAGGGCTTACCCTGAAACTTTTGCCAAAATTATTGAAGAGGGTGGTTATAAGAACGAACAAGTCTTTAATGCAGACAAAGCAGGTCTAAATTGGAAAAACTGCCGCATCAGACATACATCTCAAAAAATGAAAAGGTTGCACCTGATTTTGAGGGCCCCAAAAGACAGAATTACTCTGCTTTTCTGTAGTAATGCATCAGGGGACTATATAACAAAACCTTTATTTATAAACCGGTCTTTAAATCCACGGGCTTTGAAAAACATTGATAATCCAAATTACTTGTTCATTGGCGAGCAAATAATAAGGCTTGGGTTACAAGAAGTATGTTTCGAGATTGGTTTTTTAATTGTTTTATACTTGAGGCTTAAATTTATTTGAAAAAAAAAGAACCTCGATTTCAAAGTGCTGTTAATACTAGATAATGCCCCAGGACATCCAAGAAACTTGAACCATCCTAATGCAGAAATAGTTTTCCTACCACCCAACCCCACGTCTATCATTCAACCGATAGGCCAAGGTATAATATCTACGTTAAAAGCATATTATATTCGGCAAACATTCAAACTTATTTTTGATAAAATGGATTCTAATGCTAACATGACAGTAACAGAATTGTGGAAAACCTTTTCAATTTTAAACTGCATTCAAATTGTAGAATCATATGTTAAAGAATTAAAACATTCAACGCTAAATGGCGCATGGAAAAACATATGGCCGGAAGCTGGTGCAAAAGATAATGCAATACCACCATTAAATGTGGAAGTGAGCCGAATATTAACGGTAGGTCAACGTTTCAATGGAGAAGGCTTTAATGATATGAACGAAGATGAAATTTATGAAATTATAAAAGTAGTTTCATATCTCAACGAAAGAGAGTTAATTCAGTTAACCACTGAATCTCAAATCTCCTCAAATATCGCACATGAAAGAGACGACGTCTTTGGAGAAAGATATCTGTGAATCAATTCCAGATTTCACCCTCAAGCGCATACGAGAGGACTTAAGTTTGGTTGAAAAAATGAAATCTTTCTTTACAAATAATGATCCTTTATTGGAGAGATCGAGCAAAATAATAAGGCAAATAGATATTAATCTAGCACCTTATTATGAAAGGATCTTGGAAAAAAAAACCAAGCAAAGATTGATAACTGATTTCGCAATGATAAAACCAGTGGAAGAATCACAAGGACCCATAACTAGTTTTTTGACCAGTAGCGAGAACTATGTAGAAGAAATATCTTCTTATGAAGCTATTGTACGCCCAAAACGCTTTTCACGAATAATATTTCAAGACAGTGAAACAGATTAGTCCTGATCCTGAACAACAATGAAGTTTGTTAATAAACTTTTAATTTTTTTCAGTTTGTTTTTAAATTTTATAATACATATGTTAGTTTTTTGAATTTTGTAATATTTTTATATTTATTTTGTGTTTTTATTTTATAACAAAGTCTGAATTTTAATTTTCAGTTGAAATATATGTGCGTTTGTTATTTAGTATGCATTTTATTTAAAAAAAATCTATTGGAACGTAACTCCCAAATTTATATGAAATCTAGGACTTATATAACGCGAATTTACATAACGCAAAATTTTTCTGGAACGTAACTACCGCGTTATACGAGAGATACCTGTATATATATATATATATATATATATATATATATATATATATATATATATATATATATATATATACATGATTAAAAAAATTTTTTCTTTGGTATATAGCCCTTTTTATTGTTTTAATTTTTTTATTTTAGCATTTTATGTTTCGTTGGAGTTCCCAACATTTTCAAAAATCTAAAAAATCACAAAACTTCGATTACATTATTTTTCAATAGAAGATTACGTATAGAAATTATTATACAAGAACAATTATTTCAAAAAAAAAAAATTAATTTTTTACCTCATTTTTCTTTTCCATTTTTTAAAAAAAATTAAATGAAATTAAAATCGTCAAACATTTACAAAAACACAATAAATTTAAAAAAACTTAAAACCGAAAAACTAAACACTATTTATAAGATTTGTCAAAATAATTTAAAAAATTTTTCTATTAAAATTAAGTATAAAATTTTCTATTTAAAAATAATATAAATATAAGACAACACAATTAGGACACGGAACTTATATTTTGGAACTTATATTATAATTTCACGAAGATTCAACAACGTTTTGACTTGACCCCTTCTAATTTTGATTATTTTTTGTTTATAGATTATCTTTCATAAATAAAAAATACAAGTTCTCTTAGAATTTTTTTTTTCGACCAGGGGTCTTCACAGGGTGCCCCTCAATTTTTTGTTATTTTGTGATGTGAGTGCATGACGAGCGATTGTAGAAAAACTACTGAATCGATTTTCATAAATGATATGTCGTTGAATAGGTATTAAAACAAAGTTTTTAAAAATGTACACTGTTAATTTTTTGAAATAATTTTTAACGATGTAACATAAGAAAAAAACGGTGTAATTGAAAAAAAGATGGCATAGCCTCTTTTTTTTTTTTTTTTTTAAACAAAATTGAAGCTTATTTTATATCTAACAACTTGTGAAAGTTTAGGACTAGCGATATTTTTTGTTTTAAAGATAAAATTCGTTGTGCATATGACTGTCGGGAATCAGTTTTTTTTGTTCTGAAGGAAAATTATAAAAATGGCGTTATAAACTAAGAGATTTTTTTTTTATGTTAAATATCAAATATTTTATTATTAGATGAACTTTTTAAAATATTATAAAAATTATATATGTAGTACAATAAATAAAATAAATACAATTGTTAAAAATGATTTACTTATTTTACAAACAGAAGTTTCTTTTGAATAGGAAAGCACTTCTGCAATTATTTTCTTTGTATTAGATGGCATAAAAAATGAAATGTTTATTTATCACTTTTAGTAATCACTTGTCACTCTTATAAAAAATAATTTGACAGTCTTGACTGCAAACAAAATAGCCGTAACTTTTGACTGGAGAAGTATTATGTTCGTATTATGTTATTATGGAATCATAAAGTAAAAGATTGTTTTTCAATATTAAATTACAAATATTTTATTATTGAATAAACTTTTTAAAATATCATACAAATTATATATGTGAAAATAAATATAGTTATTAAAAATTATTTACTTATTTTACATTCAAAAGTTTCTTTTGAGTTTGGAATTTTTTTTTTCGACCAGGGGTCTTCACAGGGTGCCCCTCAATTTTTTGTTATTTTGTGATGTGAGTGCATTTTGACGAGCGATTGTAGAAAAACTACTGAATCGATTTTCATAAATGATATGTCGTTGAATAGGTATTAAAACAAAGTTTTTAAAAATGTACACTGTTACGGTGTAACATAAGAAAAAAACGGTGTAATTGAAAAAAAGATGGCATAGCCTCTTTTTTTTTTTTTTTTTTTTAACAAAATTGAAGCTTATTTTATATCTAACAACTTGTGAAAGTTTAGGACTAGCGATATTTTTTATTTTAAAGATAAAATTCGTTGTGCATATGACTGTCGGGAATCAGTTTTTTTTGTTCTGAAGGAAAATTATAAAAATGGCGTTATAAACTAAGAGATTTTTGTTTATGTTAAATATCAAATATTTTATTATTAAATGAACTTTTTAAAAAGCCATTTCAGTCAAGTTCAGCAAAATTTTGCGACATTTTAATCGAAACACACTAATCGAAATATCTTTGGCAAACTCGGTCGTTGATCTGGCAACAATCAATAGTCATGTTTTGGTTGAGTTAAAATTGAACATATTTTAGTCACCCCAATTGGAAACTTTCAGGCTATCATTTACATTTATGGCAGAGTCTCTCCGGGCGGGCTTTATTCGTTCATGCCTTTTCCCTTTTAAATATAGGAAAACAAATGACTTGTACAGTGTACTATCATCTGAAAAATTATTTATTGGGTTGCTGGTGTTTTTAATTTAAAAGTAAAAAATTAAAAATAAAGTGGTGACAAAACTAAACCTTGTGGTACATCAGCGTTAGTTAATTTAGACGCAGAAGAAAAGCCATCAATGGATACCGAAATGTATTGGTCGGTGAGAAAGTTTTGAATAAACTACGCAACTGCGGGGTTAAATCCGTACGCTACGCGCTTGCTGATCAGGTTTGCAGCCCGGATTTAATCAAATGCAAATTGACGACCAAATTGTAATTAAAGTAGAAAATATTATTCAACTTTGCCTTAAACAACAGAAAATTACTGATTATTTTTCAGTAAAAAAATTGTCCATCGCAGATTAATCTGAGTAGGCCAATATTCAGACATTCTCATCCGAAAATATTAACATACATTTGTCATATTAACATAATATTAACACATATTAACATACATTTGTCATTTATTTTAAAAGTGCCACAAGTGAATATATACAGCACCGAAGTTTTATACTCATTTCGGATATAAACGATCACAACAGTACTACAGTCCATCTTTTCATTACAAAACTTATTGAATTCATCAAAACGCATATAAATTCTAATATTACAAAAATAATTTATAACACTGACGGTGCATCTTCTCAATACAAAAATAAACATAACCTAATTAACTTATGCCACCATAAAGAAGACTTTAAGGTTGATGCTGAATGGCATTTTCATGCTACCAGCCATGGAAAGGGACCTTGTGATGGAATTGGTGGTACACTGAAGCGTGCTGCACACCGTTATAGTATGGCGAGCGAAGATAATATTATTGATACACCAAAAAAACTTTTCGAATGGGCTTTAAAATGGGAATCTACCATGAACTTTGGATACGCCGATAAAAATGAATATCAATTAACAAAAGAAAAATTACAAAATCGATATAAAAATGCGATTACTATAAGTGGAACTCAAAAATTTCATTCTTTTGTACCAGTAGATACTAAGACAATAAATGCAAAAATGTTTTCCAAACTCAAAAGAAACTTTTGAATGTAAAATAAGTAAATAATTTTTAATAACTATATTTATTTTCACATATATAATTTGTACGATATTTTAAAAAGTTTATTCAATAATAAAATATTTGTAATTTAATGTTGAAAAACAATCTTTTACTTTATGATTCCATAATAACATAATACGAACATAATACTTCTCCAGTCAAAAGTTACGGCTTTTTTGTTTGCAGTCAAGACTGTCAAATTATTTTTTATAAGAGGGACAAGTGGTTACTAGAAGTGATAAATAAACATTTCATTTTTTATGCCATTTAATACAAAGAAAATAATTGCAGAAGTGCTTTCCTATTCAAAAGAAACTTCTGTTTGTAAAATAAGTAAATCATTTTTAACAATTGTATTTATTTTATTTATTGTACTACATATATAATTTTTATAATATTTTAAAAAGTTCATCTAATAATAAAATATTTGATATTTAACATAAAAAAATATCTCTTAGTTTATAACGCCATTTTTATAATTTTCCTTCAGAACAAAAAAAACTGATTCCCGACAGTCATATGCACAACGAATTTTATCTTTAAAACAAAAAATATCGCTAGTCCTAAACTTTCACAAGTTGTTAGATATAAAATAAGCTTCAATTTTGTTTAAAAAAAAAAAAAAAAAAGAGGCTATGCCATCTTTTTTTCAATTACACCGTTTTTTTCTTATGTTACACCGTTAAAAATTATTTCAAAAAATTAACAGTGTACATTTTTAAAAACTTTGTTTTAATACCTATTCAACGACATATCATTTATGAAAATCGATTCAGTAGTTTTTCTACAATCGCTCGTCAAAATGCACTCACATCACAAAATAACAAAAAATTGAGGGGCATCCTGTGAAGACCCCTGGTCGAAAAAAAAAATTCTAAGAGAACCTGTACTTTTTATTTATGAAAGACTATCTATAAACAAAAAATAATCAAAATTAAAAGGGGTCAAGTCAAAACGTTGTTGAATCTTCGTGAAATTCCTCAACTATTAAAAATAATTTAAAATAAAAATAAAAAAATAATAAATTATTAATTATATATATGTTTTTTAATTTCTCACTTTTAGCACAAACTTCTTTTCACATTCACTTTTCCTATACAACACAACACCTATCTAAAAACAATATCTATCTCATATCTATCTATCTTTAGTTTCTCAAAAAATTCAATTCACAACACAACACAGCTAATCTAAAACCTCTATCTATCTCTATCTGCTATCTATCTATCTATCTTCTATCTATATATCTATAAAATTTTCTATCCATATCTACAACTTATAGTTGAAAGTTGAAACATATATACTGATATACGATTACACACTTTCACATGAAAAAGGAAGTAAAAATGTAATTATGTGAATTTTTTACAGTTCTAAACTAAATTTCCGTGAAATATCTAACCAAAATTTTTTGGAAAATTCAATTTTTTTACTGTGTACATACATGTAAATCTGTGTGACTGCATTTTCTTTCGACACACGAATTTAGGAGCATAAGGCGTTTACTAGTCTGGACCATCTTACTCTATTTGGGGCAATCGTTTTTAACTCTCCCCATGTGTTGCCAAATTGTTTCGCCTCTACTAACACCGTTTTCTTCCAACTCATTGCTGGTTTTCCCACCCCTCTTTTGCCTTCAGGATTCCACTCTAAAGACATCCTTGTAAAATTTTCGGCTTTTTTCTCAGTGTGTGTCCAATCCATCTCCATTTTCACGTCCTTATATCGGACTCAATTTCAATCTGCTCTGTTAGTCGTTACTAATTGTATTAAGGCCGGAAGCATTTAATCAGTTGTCTTAATCTTAACCTGTATACCTCCATGTTCCACATCCATACAGCAGTACTGACTTTACACATGCATTGAACATTCGTAGCTTTGTTTTTCTTGACAGGGTAAACGCATTCCAGATCTTATAGCATTGCGGTGCTACTACACTCTTAGATCAAAAATCATCAAAAAAGATTGTAGTTATTTGGCAAGACACAATAATAATTTGTTTTAGCTATCAAATTTGTATGTAGTCGTGGAGTGTAATTAAAAAAATAATTAATGTAAACTGTACTGTTTTTATGTAAACATTTTTACGCCTGGAGCGTAACTCTAAATTCAAATAAAAATAATTTTTAATAAATAAAAAAAAATTAGCCACCCTACACAATTTTATAGGGTTATCGCTATTTTTGTAAAATTTTAATCATCAAAAAAACTTTGTTGATTTAATTATAACTCCGTTAGTAAAATTAAATTGATTAATTAAGAAGTTACAAACGACTTTTATTTTATTTCAAACCTTCTTTTAGGTAGATTTCATATAAAAATCTACCTATTGCAATGGGCTTCATCTCGGAATTTCGGAAAAATGTTTGTGCCAAAGGACTATATATGATAAGCGGAGACGCAATAATAAAAAAAAAAAAATTTATATATATATATATATATATATATATATATATATATATATATATATATATATATATATATATATATATATATATATATATATATATATATATATATATATATATATATATATATATATATATATATATATACACGATATGAGATATAACGAAAACGACCGGCACTCTCACGGTCGCATTTGTTGAGGGAGATCAAAAAAATTTTCTGTACATATGTGTTCTATTAATATCTCGGACGAGTTCGTGAATCAGTAAAATCCGACACGTGGTTAAGGAACTAGAGCCTTTTTTCTAAAAAAAATTGATTTTTTAAAACCGTTATAACGGCCGTTTGGATACTAATATTTTATAAAAACTAATGAATTTAGAATTTTTGGAATCCTTTTTATCAATTTGTTTTAAAAATCGACCTCTGCAGTTAGAGGTTCCTGAGTGAGCGGCTCCAACAAAAAAGTTGGTAAAAAAAATTTTTTTTTGAAACAACCGGCACTCTCACGCTCGCATTTGTAAAGCCAGATCAAAAAACCTTTACTAAAAATGTGCGTTTTATTAATATCTTGGACTGGTTCGTAAATCAGCCAAATCCGACACATGGTTAAGAAACTAGAGGCTTTATACTAGAAAAAACTCTGTTTTTTAGACCCGTTATAACGGCCGTTTAGATTCTAATATTTTTAAAAACTTCATAAATTTAGAATTTTTAAAACCTTTTTAATCAGTTTCTTTAAAAAAAAAGTCCTCTGCAGTTAGAGGTTTCTGAGTGAAAGGCTCCAACAAAAAAGCTTGTAAAACACCAAATGCGTTTGAATCAACCGGCACTCTCACGGTCGTATTTGTGGAGCCAGATCAAAATACCTTCCGTAAACATGTGTGCTTAATTAATATCTTGGACAAGTTCGTAAATCAGAAAAATCTGACACATGGTTAAATAGCTAGGGGCTTTATACTAGAAAAAAAATTCGGTTTTTTAATCCGTTATAACGGCCTTTTGGATACTAATATTTTGAAAAACTTCATAAATTTAGAATCTGTGGAAACATTTTAATCCGTTTCTTATAAATATAAACCTCTGCAGTTCGAGGTTTTTGACTTGTTGGCTCCAACAAAAAAGTTTGCAACAATCCATAACTACAATTTCCAAAAACCTTATAACAGTCAATGAAAAAAAAATAA
Organism: Diogma glabrata; assembly: GCA_963693315.1. Lineage (NCBI taxonomy): Eukaryota > Metazoa > Arthropoda > Insecta > Diptera > Cylindrotomidae > Diogma > Diogma glabrata. The sequence goes on from CAVNZG010000694.1 coordinate 57,678, forward strand.
AAAGGTTTGAATAGAAGAAATTAATTTTTTTTCTTAGAAATAAACTATTTTGATATTTTGCAGTAATTGGACGACATATGATATAGCGTAGGCTTGTGTCATAAATTGTCACACACATGTTCTGTGGTAGATTTGATATTTTTTTGTTGCAAAATTGGATAGATATAGTTTTGCTTATATGTAGCTAATTTTCTTTTTAAAATTTGTTCGATATCTGTTTTAAATTAGTTTGTGTTGTTTAAACTAATCTGATACATCAGATTCTACTGGCACACAAAACTGTCTGATCTCGAAATCTACCTATTTCTAGCGGATATACGTGCCGCTTGGACTTTTTTTTCCCCTATTTATTATAATATTTTTCTTTTTAAATTAAAAAGCCGAATTTTCGGATACAATAATAATTTTTTTATTCGCCTACATATTAAAGTGGTACTTTATTACTGTGATTTGCGGCCGCAAAGTGTCACTTAGTATAATAGTTGTTATCATTTGTTGTCATAGTTATACAATTATTTGGAAGAAATAACAAATATTTTGTCAAAAGTTACTGGTTCAACATATTTTTATTTCAAAATTTATGCAAGTTTATAATTTTTATTTAGAATAAACAATTTTTTTTTAAATATTTGGCCTTCGGCGAATAAAAAACAGTATATGATGCACGGACGTAAGCTATTTTTTTCTTAAAGTAAATGTTTATTTTCTGCTTTTCTTTTACAGCTCTTCTTCAACTTTTTTATATTTTGTTATAATTTTTAACAAAATTAGTACATTACAAGAATAGTATGATTTCATTTCGCTATAATTTTCGTACAAAATTTACCAAACTTCCTGTCTCTGTGAATTTTTTCAATTTTTTCTGTCAATTAGCGCCGAAACGTAGAGGGGAGGGGGGAGAACGATCTGAAAATTGCACTTTTTTGACAATAACTCAAAAACTTGCATCGTAAAATTCTAAAAAACTGCAATATCTTAAATTAGGTGCTCTTTTATATGACACCCCACTCGTTCGGGTCAAAAATAGTAGATTTTTATACAAGTGTTGAAAACGTCTCTTTTTGCGTGACTGGACGGTTTGTTCAGGAACGCAAAAACGTTTTTACCACGCGTAGAAAACGCTATTTTTTCTACGCTTGTAAATAGAAATGATAATATTTACAAATTCATCCATTTAAAACTTACAAAACGACATATCTAAATTTGACTGTGTAAAAAATAAACAATTATACATCGCATTTATACCAGTGTAAAATAATGTTATTATTGTGTTCGCCTACAGATGGAATAATAACAGGCAAACACAATAATAACATTATTTTACACTTGTCGTTTTGTAAGTTTTTAGTCGATGAATTTGACAATATGAATAAATAATGAAAATAGTTCATATATTTTCTCTAAAATCTTTTACAGATATTACAGATATTTTTTTACCTACTGGAAGTCATCGTTTAAAGTATAAATTTAAAAAATTGTAGGTAAAGTTTCAATTAAATAAAAACAAATAAAAATAAAATTTTTAATAAAATTTATTTATTTATTTAATAAATTTGTTTTTTGGCGGAAAGAACGCTGAAAATATATTTTATATCTGACAGCCAATTATCGGAGGAAAAAATTATACGATATATCTGATACAAATTTTATTTTATCGCTCCGATTTTTCCGATATAGAAAAAAAACACACTCATTATTAGTTTAATTAATTAATTACACACAATTGATATAATGATTAGTTTCGATTCGATTCGATCAAAATATTCAAAATATACAATCCCTTCAAAATACTGCGATATTGACAGAAATAAACACAGCAACAGAAACAGTAAATCAAATTCGATCTCATATATTCAATTATTTATTCAATCCATTAAATAACCACCACCTGTAGGCGACCACCGAAACTTATTTACTTTCAGTCCTAGTGACTGAAAACATTTTCAGTCACTACTTAGAAAAAGTTTCCTTTTCACATAGGTTTTACTATATATTAAAATGACATTTTCGTAGCTTGAAGTACAAAAATGTTTTTTGAAGTAAAACTTCTTTAGGCGCGTTATGAAAATTTTGCAACGGAAGTTCAATACTGTTTGCAACCAACAAATTTGACAAATTTGACACTTTAACACAAATCCCAATCTATTATTTTAAATTAATAATTAAAAAACAAAAGAAAAAGAAATAATAATTTAAATAGTTTATTTATATTGAATTAAAAGAGAATTATACAAATAAATGGATAGTTCAGCAATACAAAAAAATAGTTTATTTATATTGAATTAAAAGAGAATTATACAAAAAAGGGATAGTTCAGCAATACAAAAAAAACCAAGTAGAATTAGATCATTTTAAATCTGCTCAAAAAGGTATTGAGAAAATTAGGAATCTTGTGTGGGAGATTCGTGCAGATTAATCATTTTTATTTATAATTCAAGATTTTACAAAATTAGTTCAACAACGGCAACTATTAGATGGTCAATTAAATGAAAATTAAATGAAAATAAAAATGTTTTGGATGAGTTAACACTTTTAGGAGAAACCAATAAGGTTCGAGATCGAATCTATTAAACTATGACTTACAATTTTATTTACATTAATTCATTTTTATTTAGGTCTATAAACTGTACGGTCCAGTTCTTGTAAAAAAAGATCTTGAAAAAAGTCGACAGAATGTAAATAAACGTATTGATTACGTAAATAAAGAAATAAAACGTTGTCAGGAATCATTGATCGTATTAGAAAAGAAGCAAAACAAACATCGTAAAAAATTTACAAAAACTTCAACAACAATATCAAGTTGCTGTTGCAATGAAACAAGTTGCTGTTGCAATGAAAAAAAATCATTTACTTTTTTTCTCATTCAAAATTTTATATTGCATATAAATACAAAGAATATAAAGAATGAGCAAACATTTTTTGAAAATTTTGGTGAAGGAAATCGAAACAAACAAAGAATTGCTAGAAACGGTCCACAATTTAGAAAAATATTAATTAAATGCTGAAAAAGTTCCTATGTCTTGAAATTTCTATTAATTTATATTTTTATATTATAAATTTTTTATTTATTTTAACTATATTAGGCATATTAAACTTGTTACATATGTGATATTTTTTTATAATTTAAATATTTAATTATATTAGTCCCTGGGCCCACGTCGATTTCATATGATGATTACCACATATTTTATACTTCGTGAGGCGTCTGTCCTTGACGAGCCCGGAATCTTCTGTTCTGCCATTTTTCTCGATTCAGCCGCTTTTTCGTTCGGCAGGCTCCGAAAAATGCCGATTGAACTGACATTTTGGTATTTTTGGGTTTTCGGACTAGACAATAGCAGACAAGTTTTTGTCGGACAAGGTTACCCTCGTGTTCTAAAACAAATTTCCCCCATAGTTAAAAAAATAAAAAATTACAAGATCCCGAGCAATCGGCATTTTTCTGAGCTTTCCGAACGAAAAAGCGGCCGACTGGAAGAAAATGGTAGAACAAAAGTTTTCGGACTCATCAAGGACAGGCGCCTCATGAAGTATAAAATATGTGGTAATCATCAAATGAAATCGGCGTGAGCCCAGGGACTATATGCAATTTAATTGACTGAAATACAATCCTAAAGAAAAGCCATGATGTGTTTCTGTATAATATTCCGTATAGATGCGTATAATACTATTTCAAAAAACATATAAGGTGATGAGACACAATTAAAATATCCACCAGTTGGCATTAAATGTTTTTGTGTCAACATTTGCAACATCATTTTTTCTTAAATTAATAAAAATTAAATTTGTTCGATACTGTTGAATCCAAGCGAATAAAAATAAACTTATAAATGGTCAACCATAGAATAATTCCATTGAATGTATTGTTAACTTTGTAGTCATTGAACCTGAAACGATATTTCAAATTAATATAATGTAAAAAAAATAGAGTTTGAGACAAACCATTTTCATTCCTCACAAATCCTTGCGCTTCGGATAAAATTATCAAAATAAAACCATAATAATGGAAATAACCAACCAAATACTGTATCAAATTTATTTTGCATGTTGATGAAAATATTTGAATAAAATTCGTTTAGTCGTAAACATTGTAAAGTTATTAGAAAATTCTGAATTGATTTTGACATTTTTTCTTAAATAAATAATTCTTAAATTAATAAAAATTACGTTTGTTCGATACTGTTGAATCCAAGCGAATAAAAATAAACTTATAAATGGTAAACCAGAGAATAATTCCATTGAATATATTGTTAATTTTGTTGTCATTGAACCTGAAACGATATTTCAAATTAATATAATGTAAAAAAATAAGTTTAAAACAAACCATTTTCATTCTTCACAAATCCTTGCGCTTCGGGTAAAATTATCAAAATAACACCATAATAATGAAAATAACCAACCAAAAAATACTTTATCAAATTTATTTTGCATGTTGATGGAAATATTTGAATAAAATTCGTTTAGTCCTAAACATTGCAATGTTATTAGAAAATTCTGAATTGATTTTGACATTTATCTAAATTTGAATGCAAACATTAGTTTTGAATATTGTTTTAATAATCTTACTCATGGTGTCTCTACTAGTAAGGAAAAAGAATAATTTTTGTTTTTTTGAAAAATTTGAAAAATTTCGATTGTTAACGAGTGTCGATTAGTTTAGAAAATATTTCACAAAAAAGTGTTTTAAAAAATAATGAAATAGTGTTGTTTAGATTTCAAATGGCTGAATCACAGGAAAATTTTACCCCTGCATCTATAAATAATTATAAAAGAAAAAATCAACAACCTAATTACGCTCTCCAGCCTAAAAAATGTAAGTTTTTATTTAGCTCAACAATATCTCACCAATATTTAAAATTTAATTAATAAAATTGAAGAATTTATATTCCAAACGTTTTATTATTATAGCTAGAAAAGATGAGAAAAAAAATGAAGCTGCGCAAAAAACGAGATTGTATCGTCAGCGTTTATGTGAAAAAAACATTGACTCAAACAGCGGCACAGGTTCTTCAATGATACGTAAGTGTTTGGTTATATATGTGTTTCTTTCTTTGTGTATTTTTTTCAATATATTCAATATATTCATATTCATATTTATAAATAAATAAAAAATACAATTTTAATAGGTTCAAGGGCTCTCACAAATACGGAAAGGTCACAAAAATTACGTTATCTAAGAAAAAAACAATTAAAGGAAAATTCGTCATTGCGTCATAGTGTGTCTCAAAATAACAATGTTAATACTAATGCAGATACTGTGTTGATAAGTAAATATTTAAAAAAAATTTTTTAAACTTTCAAATTTTAAATTAATTAGTCTTTTATTAGCGCTAGAATTTTATTAGCGCTAGAAAAATTTTAGGATGAATCATTTATTGTTTTGTTGTCCTGTGTTATTTTCATTCATAGATGCAAGTAATTCTGTAACTCCTTCAAATAAGCCTACGTCATCTTGGCAAGTTAATAATGAAAATTCGGTGATAATTATTCAAAGATCATATGTTGACCAGACAGCAAAAAATGTCTTACAAGAAAATAATCAATTATTTTATCTACCTTATAAACAGTTCAATTTGCATTTGGATGCTATTTGGATTGATTTCGGTCCAATAGTTTTCTATGATGTGAAAAAACCGTTTTTCAGAAAATTGGAAAAACCCGTATTTTTATGTATTTTAGGCGATTTCGTCAAAACATCTTAATCTGTTTGGATAGTCTGAGTTGTATTATATTGCTATAGATTTTGAAGTGGTCGTATATAATTCTCTATGACTAAAAATATGCCGTTTTTTCAAAAGTTTATTTTTAAATAAAAATATTTGTGCTGATTAAATTTGTTTTGTTAAATAGAAAAATGAGTGCCTGTAATCTTTGCACGCGGTTGAAATAAATTTCTTTTGCTACTGTAACAGGTATTAATAAAAAGATTAAATATAAAACAAATGTGTCATATTGCAATTTAGAGTTGCATTGCTTGATAATATAATTTACAGCATGTCTAATAAAAAGCAATATTTACATAATGTATTACAAAGTCAATTCAATTATTATAATATAATTGAAATATGAAATTAGAAGCTTATGACAAATTTGCTAAATTTATTGAAAAACTGCATCAATTTTTGTACCAAATCTTGTTGTTAAATTAAGTGGACATGTATTCATCGTGAAATTTAATTTGTAATACGTTGTAAAACTTTGTAAAACATGTAAATATGGCTTTTTATTACACATTGTCGTAAATTATATTATCAAGAACATTAGAAAGAAACTCTAAATTTCACTATGACATATTTATATTTTATATTTAATATTTTTAGTAATACCTGCTGCAGTTGCCAAAGAAGTTTTACTTCAACAGCGTGTAAAGATTACGCACTTCATTTTTTTTACCCTCTTGACCCCTATCCTCAACACACAGAGAAATATAATTATTTGAGATTTCGCTATGACGTTCGATCAAAATTTACCAAACTCTCTGTCTCTGTGATTTTTTTCAAATTTTTCTGTCAATCAGTGTCGAAACGTAGTCTAAAGTTGCACTTTTTTAACAATAACTCAAAAACTGTGCATCGCAGAATTCTAAAAAAAAATGCATTATTTCTTAAACAAGGTGCTCTATGAAATGACATTGACATGACTCATTTGGGTAAAAAAGTTTTTTTCACCCTTATCCACTCCCATCCCTTAAAACCACAGAAATACAATTATTTGAGGCTTCACTATAATTTTCGTTCAGAGTTTATCAAACTTCGTATCTCCGTGAATTTTTTCAAATTTTTCTGTTTTTTCTGTCAAATGAAGCTCGAAATCTTTGTTGCACTTTGTTGCAAATCAAACTTTTTGTTGCACTTTTTGTTGCACTTTTTAACAATTATTCAAAACATGCATTGCAAAATTATAAAAAAAATGCAATGTTTCTTAAAGTAGAAGCTCTTTCAAACGACACCTCGCCTGACCTGGTTTTAAATGATGTGAAATAAATTTAATAATGAATATTTGACACGTAAATTCCAAAATATATTTATAAAGAATACTTATGTGAAGCTCTTTCATATGATACCCTACTCCTCTCAATAAAAAAATGTAATTTCTCAAAGGTTTCACATCGTAACTCTATAAAACCAACGAAAACCACTTTATTTATTTTTTAGCCCGTCATCTTGTGTGGGTAGACTAGTTTTATAAGCACCTCAAATTTAGGGTCCATGGGATTAAAAGTTTACGAGCTAATCGATATAATGCGAAAAACACGTTGTACTCTTGGTTCTCATCAATAGTGTATGATGCACGGAAGTAAGCTATTTTTTACTTAATGTAAACTCCACATCCGTCCAAAATCTTTAGCTTTACGTCCTTGCATCATAATATACTATTTAACAAACAAAATTCTTATATCAACTAAAACCGTATTCTCGTTAATTAACTTAACTTCTTCCAAAGTAGGCTAAATTTTTTGGCGTTACTTATCGGTCTTTTTGTAAAAATAAATTGTTGGTCTGGAAATTAAAAATGTTTGTTTTATTTTCTGCTTTTCTTTTGAAGCTCTTCTTCAACTTTTTTATATTTTCTTGTTATAAATTTTAATAAAATTAGTCCATTACAAGAATAGTATGATTTCATTTCGCTATAATTTTCGTACAAAATTTACCAAACTTCCTTCCTGTCTCTGTGAATTTTTTTCTATGAACTAGCAAAACGTGGAGGGGAAGGGGGGAGAACGATCTGAAAATTGCACTTTTTTGACAATAACTCAAAAACTTGCATCGCAAAATTCTAAGAAACTGCAATATCTTAAATTAGATGCTGTTTTATATGACACCCCACTCGTTCAGGTCAAAAATTGTTTTTTTTACCCTCTGACCCCTATCCTCAACACACAGAGAAATATAATTATTTGAGGCTTTGCTATAACGTTCGATCAAAATTTACCAAACTTTCTGTCTCTGTGATTTTTGCAACTTTTTCTGTCAATCAGTGTCGAAACTTAGGGGAGGGGTGGTCTATGGTGGACTTATCCGTTGAACTATTTTATTTTGATGTCCACTTAATATCTTGATATTTATGATGGGAAGAAAGTCTTCGCAACTGGAAAAACCATGTTTAAGCCGTAGAATAAGGCCTATTGGGCAGACTTTCTTCCGATAAAAGGTTTAAATAAAACAAACACTTTAACTTTCAGAAAAGTTTATTGATTGATCTTTCATTGTGATTCTCATTTAATTTATAGTAAAATCGGTTGAGGGTTTCTCCACTATTATCCCCTCTTAGTATTATCTTTACTTTAATAATTAAATCGATTAACCAATTAACAATCGATTTATTATGTAAAGGTAATATCGGACAATCATATATTAAATAAATATAATTGCCTCATTCAGCAGGAATTATATTTATTTCGATAAATTTTATTTAAAATTATTTCTGTAATGTCATCAAGTCTAATGTTATTTTATGTTATTTAGATTTCGTTATTTAATATATATTGTGGGAATTAATGGAAATTCGATCTAAGTTTTTAAGTTGTTGATGACTTATTTAATTGTTTACGATAATTTGATGGGAAGAATAACATATGTAATGTATGTCAATTAGATTAGTCATACATATGTTACATCCCCACACCTAAGTGAAAATTTATTGAAGATAAATTTTCATTGTTATTGTGACTTTGACCATGATATTATTTATACTTAATTATTGGAGATATTGTTACATATTTTTATTGTTTACAAGTGATATAATTTTATTCTATTTTACTATTTAATTCTTATTACTTAACTATTATTTTGGCAATTTTAACTAATTCTAACTTTACTTTAATCTGTTTTTATGTACAATTTTTTCTTTATTGCCCATTTTTATCTTAACATTTCTAATTTGTTTATTTTTAGTACATGATTCACATTTTTTTACATAATTCTTTATCATTCTACTCATATTTTTCCAGACGTATTTTTGTATTCTTTTAACACCTGCATGTCCTCCGCTGTGTGGTGTATCGTGGAAAACTTTTATTAATTCATCCATTTTGTTTCTATCTGTGATTCTTTGAGGTGCTTCATAGATTATTATCTTTAAATTTGTTTGCATATTTTCTTTATTATTTTTCTGCTGCAGCTTATTGAATTCATTTTTAAATTCGTTCACATCTACATGTGTGAATATACTTTCATTAATCTCTAGCGCTAGATTCTCTATTTTTTCCTTTTTCATAAACAATATCAGCTTCTCCAGTGTTTTCCCTAAGGCGATACTTGGATTTTTACTATATATAACTAGGATTCCTCTTTTATTCTTTTTATTCAATTCAATTATTCGCAAACTATCCTTATTTTCTTTGTAGTCAATACATTTTTTCTTTATTTTATCACGTAATTCTTTATCTTCGAATGACAAGGTTCTCATATTTCTTATTGCAGATATAGAGGTGCAGTTCCATGAATACAGCGTGCACTCTGTTTTCAACTCTGCGGTGTTTTCCTCTGTTTTGTCGCCCTCGTTTAACTGTATTTACCGTGGATGTCAGTATCATCGCTTTAAGCGTGTCTGAGTTTACTTCTATTCTAGATAATGCGTCAGCGTTTGCATTCATCTTTCCTTGTTTATAAATGATTTGGAAATCATAGTCAGATAAGTCTAGTCTGATCCTTGTTAGTTTTGATGACGGATTTTTGTGCGTGAACAGACTCACTAATGGCCTGTGGTCTGTCACCACTGTGAATTTTCTCCCATAGACGTACGGTCTAAAAAAGTTTATGGCATGGCTCGTCATTCATCAATTAATTTTGTTGTATTATCCAAGTTTCGATTTTTAATTCTTCTAACGGTTGCGTGTATCTTTCTTTCTCCAGATTCTTTATTTTGTTGTATACACTGGGCATAATTGTTTTTCTCGTACTAAGGTTCAAATCAGGTTTGTATCGTGGTGTTTTGAAGCTACACCCGAATATAAATATGTCATCGACATATAAGAATGCTTCTGCTGCTAGACCAGCTAGAGCTATGGATAACATTCTTCGAAGGTTGTTAGTTGATATTTTTAATACGAATTGTGATCTTTAAATCGTTGATGCCTTTTTTGGTATTGTTGAATTCACTATTTTGGTATTGGTATTGTTGAATTCGCTATAAATACACCATCTTGTATTTCTTCGTCTAAAATTACACTATCTTGTTATGTGGAAGTTCTGATATCCTTTTTCGTCATCTAAATGTAATTATAATCGTACCTAAAGTGTTCGATTCATCGTTACACCAATCATTTTATGAGTATCGTCTGTTATTCTACTTTTTCTTTTAATATAAAGGAGTGAGATATCAGCTCCGGTATCTATTGAAATGTGCTACTTATTGATCTCTTCACGTTACTGTGAATCATTAAAAAGTGCTTTTTTATATTATTTAATTTTTATTGGGTATCTAATTATGAATTCCCAAACTACCTCTTTCTACATTTTTGGAGACTCAAAAAAAATTTTTGTCATATATATTTAAAACTAAATATGGTTTCTTATTAAAAAATTTTTCTCATTACATTACTCAATTATAAAATGTAGTTTGTTACATAAACTATCTAGCAAAAATTTGTTTAATTTTTCTCATCACTCTAAAACAAAATATAGTTTTTTACATAAACTATCTATTGAAAAAATTCTTTATTTTTCTCATTACACTTATTCTAAAACAAAATATAGTTTTTACATAAACTATCTATTAAAAAAAATTGAGTAACGGTTATATAATATACATATTTATTTTTTAATTTTTATAAACAAAATATTTTTGCTTAGTTTCTATTTCTACTATAAAATCATTTTTATTCGCCTACATATTAAAGTGTTACTTTATTACTGTGATTTGCGGCTTTAAAGTATCACTTTTCAACTATTTATTTTGTTGTCATAGCTACGTCCAAAAAAGTAAAAAGCATTTGTATTTGTTTAAATTCTGTGAAAAATAAAAATTTTTATCAAAGCAACCCTTAAATTCAAATTTGCATTATCCAATTAAAATAGTTGTTATCATTTGTTGTCATAGCTACACAATAATTTGGAAAAAATAATAAATATTTTGTTTTAGGTTACTTGTTACACATATTTTTATTTTAAAATTTATGAAAATTTATAATGTTAATTTAGAATAAACAAATTTTCTTAAAATATTTTGCTTGCGGCGAATAAAAAATAGTATATGATGCACGGACGTAAGCTATTTTGGACTTAATGTGGGTGCAAATCTCGGCTAGCGCCTCGATTTGCAAACTCCACATCCGTCCAAAATCTTTAGCTTTACGTCCTAGCATCATAATGTACTATTTTAATTACAAATTATAATTATGTCAATCGAACGACATTACTTAATATTCGATTTGACATATATTCTTTTATTTTTAGCATACATAATATAAAGTTAATAATTTGTTTTTTATTATTACATCATTTGGCCTAAAATTTTATTTTTATTATATATATATTTTATATATAAATTTTTTTTTTGCTGACATTATGATATCAGATTTCTTTATTTTTATTTTTATTTCATTCTTACATAATTTATTTTTTATAAGTAAAAAGTTATTATAAATTTAGGCGTAAACATTTATTATTATAAAAAAAGTGTTATATTTTGATCATTATTTAGGCGTAATAATTATTATTTTTTTGTCTTTTATTTATTTTAACATTAATTACACTAGCAATTTTTGTGTATACTTATATTTACGGCAATTAGTTATATGAGACTATTAACAATTCTATTTATGCTATTTAATATTTTTAGGGTTTCGTTTTTTATACGGAACACTATTGGTGAGAGTAAAACGAGTTTTTCACATTATATCGATTATCTCGTAAATTTTTATTCCTATGGACTTGAAATTTGAGGTGCGTATAAAACTAATCTGCTCACATGAAATGACGGATACAAATAAAACTAAAGTGGTTTTCGTTTGGTTTACAGGGGTACGATGTGAGACCTTTGAGAAAATAGATTTTTTTATAGATTCAAGTAGGGTATCATATGAAAGGGCTGCATTTCAGTATTCCTTAAAAATTTATTTTGGAATTTTACACTTCGCCATATTTTGTATAATTTGGAATAATGACGTTTTTTTCGTGTTTTCTTACCTCGATTAGCTCCGAACCTATCCGATCGAAAATTTTTCAAATCTATTTGGAATGATAGAAAAATTAGTACGTTTTTGATAAAAAATATAAAAAAGAGTCATATTCTCATACTTAGATTTATTAAGGGGGTGGATATGAGGAGGGGTAAAATCACTATTTAAAATGGGGTGTCATTTGAAAGAGCACTTTATTTAAAAAACACATCAATTTTTTTTAGAATTTTGCGATGCACAGTTTTTGAGTAATTTTCAAAAAAGTGCAACTTCAAGACCGTCAACCCCCCCCCCCCCTACGTTCGACACTGATTGACAGAAAAATTTGGAAAAATTCACAGAGCTAGGAAATTTGGTAAATTTTGTATGAAAATTATAGCGAGGTCTCAAATAATTATATTTCTGTGTGTTATGGGGACCGGTGTAAGGAGGGTAAAAAAAAAAATTTTTGACCCAAACGAATGGGGTGTCATTTGAAAGAACACTTAATTTAAAATTTGTTGCAAATTTTTTTAGAATTTTGCGGGGCACAGTTTTTGAGTTATGGACAAAAAAGTGCAAAATTCAGACTGTTCGTGTCCCCCCTACGTTTCGACACTGATTGACAGAAAAATTTGAAAAAATTCACAGAGCTAGGAAACTTAGTAAATTTTGTATGAAAGTTATAGCGAGGTCTAAAATAATTATATTTCTGTGTGTTTAGGGGACCGGTGTAAAGAGGGTAAAAAAAAATTTTTTTGACCCAAGCGAGTGGGGTGTCATTTGAAAGAGCACTTAATTTAAAATTTGTTTTAATTTCTTTTAGAATTTTGCGGTGCACAGTTTTCGAGTTATGGACAAAAAAGTGCAAAATTCTGACCGTCCCCCCCTACGTTTCGACACTGATTGACAGAAAAATTTGAAAAAATTCACAGAGCTAGGAAACTTAGTAAATTTTGTATGAAAATTATAGCGAGGTCTCAAATAATTATATTTCTGTGTGTTAAGGGGACCGGTGTAAAGAGGGTAAAAAAAATTTTTTTTTACCCAAGCAAGTGGGGTGTCATATGAAAGAACACTTAATTTAAAATTTGTTTCAATTTTTTTTAGAATTTTGCGGTGCACAGCTTTCGAGTTATGGACAAAAATTCAGACCGTTCTCCCCCCCCCCCCCCCCCCTACGTTTCGACACTGATTGACAGAAAAATTTGAAAGAATTCACAGAGCTAGGAAATTTAGTAAATTTTGTACGAAAATTATAGAGAGGTCTCAAATAATTATATTTCTGTGTGTTTAGGGGACCGGTGTAAAGAGGGTAAAAAAACCCTCTTTTTGACCCAAGCGAGTGAGGTGTCATTTGAAAGAACACATAATTTAGAATATGTTGCAATTTTTTTTAGAATTTTGGGGGCGCACAGTTTTTGAGTTATGGACAAAAAAGTGCAAAATTCAGACCGTTCCCCCCCTATGATTCGACACTGATTGACAGAAAATTTAAAAAAAATTCACAGAGCTAGGAAATTCGGTAAATTTTGTATGAAAATTATAGAGAGGTCTCAAATAATTATATTTCTGTGTGTTTAGGAGACCGGGGTAAAGAGGGTGAAAGAAAATCTGTTTGGACCCAAGCGAGTGAGATGTCATTTAAAAGAGCACCTAATTTATAAATCATTGCAATTTTTTTTAGAATTTTGTGATGTAAAGTTTTTGAGTTATTATCAAAAAGTGCAAAATTCAGATCGTTTTGCTCCCTACGTTTCGACGATGATTGACAGAAAAATTTGAAAAAATTCGCAGAGACAGGAAAATTTGTAAGTTTTGAATGAAAATCATAGCAAAGTCTCAAATAACTATAGGGGACTTTAGGGGATGGGTGTGAGGAGAGTAAAAAACCACTTTTGACCCAAGCGAATGGGGTGTCATATGGGGAGCACTTAATTTAAGAAGCATTATAATTTTTTTAGAACTTAGCGGTGCACAGTTTTTGTGTTATTGAAAAAAAATTTATAGTATGTAGCCTCTCCACTCCCCCTAAATTTCAACACTTGATTGACCGAAAAAATATTCAAATTTAAACCATTTACAAGCTGGTGAATCTTTCTTGAGTTACCATAAACATCTATGGATGAGATTTAACCTAATGTAACATTTGAGTTATTTTTGATCAATGTGGATTTGATTGTAATTTTCTATTGACATTTACGATTTAACAATAATTATTTTGTTATGCGTCTATGGTCTGGAAATTTAGCGTATGGTTTTTTTTTGTGACACATTAAAAATTAAACTTAAAAAAAATGAAGTGCGTAATCTTTACACGCTGTTGAAGTAAAACTTCTTTGGCAACTGCAGCAGGTATTACTAAAAATATTAAATATAAAATATAAATATGTCATAGTGAAATTTAGAGTTTCTTTCTAATGTTCTTGATAATATAATTTACGACAATGTGTAATAAAAAGCCATATTTACATGTTTTACAAAGTTTTACAACGTATTACAAATTAAATTTCACGATGAATACATGTCCACTTAATTTAACAACAAGATTTGGTACAAAAATTGATGCAGTTTTTCAATAAATTTAGCAAATTTGTCATAAGCTTCTAATTTCATATTTCAATTATATTATAATAATTGAATTGACTTTGTAATACATTATGTAAATATTGCTTTTTATTAGACATGCTGTAAATTATATTATCAAGCAATGCAACTCTAAATTGCAATATGACACATTTGTTTTATATTTAATCTTTTTATTAATACCTGTTACAGTAGCAAAAGAAATTTATTTCAACCGCGTGCAAAGATTACAGGCACTCATTTTTCTATTTAACAAAACAAATTTAATCAGCACAAATATTTTTATTTAAAAATAAACTTTTGAAAAAACGGCATATTTTTAGTCATAGAGAATTATATACGACCACTTCAAAATCTATAGCAATATAATACAACTCAGACTATCCAAACAGATTAAGATGTTTTGACGAAATCGCCTAAAATACATAAAAATACGGGTTTTTCCAATTTTCTGAAAAACGGTTTTTTCACATCATAGAAAACTATTGGACCGAAATCAATCCAAATAGCATCCAAATGCAAATTGAACTGTTTATAAGGTAGATAAAATAATTGATTATTTCCTTGTAAGACATTTTTTGCTGTCTGGTCAACATATGATCTTTGAATAATTATCACCGAATTTTCATTATTAACTTGCCAAGATGACGTAGGCTTATTTGAAGGAGTTACAGAATTACTTGCATCTATGAATGAAAATAACACAGGACAACAAAACAATAAATGATTCATCCTAAAATTTTTCTAGCGCTAATAAAATTCTAGCGCTAATAAAAGACTAATTAATTTAAAATTTGAAAGTTTAAAAAATTTTTTTTAAATATTTACTTATCAACACAGTATCTGCATTAGTATTAACATTGTTATTTTGAGACACACTATGACGCAATGACGAATTTTCCTTTAATTGTTTTTTTCTTAGATAACGTAATTTTTGTGACCTTTCCGTATTTGTGAGAGCCCTTGAACCTATTAAAATTGTATTTTTTATTTATTTATAAATATGAATATGAATATATTGAATATATTGAAAAAAATACACAAAGAAAGAAACACATATATAACCAAACACTTACGTATCATTGAAGAACCTGTGCCGCTGTTTGAGTCAATGTTTTTTTTCACATAAACGCTGACGATACAATCTCGTTTTTTGCGCAGCTTCATTTTTTTTCTCATCTTTTCTAGCTATAATAATAAAACGTTTGGAATATAAATTCTTCAATTTTATTAATTAAATTTTAAATATTGGTGAGATATTGTTGAGCTAAATAAAAACTTACATTTTTTAGGCTGGAGAGCGTAATTAGGTTGTTGATTTTTTCTTTTATAATTATTTATAGATGCAGGGGTAAAATTTTCCTGTGATTCAGCCATTTGAAATCTAAACAACACTATTTCATTATTTTTTAAAACACTTTTTTGTGAAATATTTTCTAAACTAATCGACACTCGTTAACAATCGAAATTTTTCAAATTTTTCAAAAAAACAAAAATTATTCTTTTTCCTTACTAGTAGAGACACCATGAGTAAGATTATTAAAACAATATTCAAAACTAATGTTTGCATTCAAATTTAGATAAATGTCAAAATCAATTCAGAATTTTCTAATAACATTGCAATGTTTAGGACTAAACGAATTTTATTCAAATATTTCCATCAACATGCAAAATAAATTTGATAAAGTATTTTTTGGTTGGTTATTTTCATTATTATGGTGTTATTTTGATAATTTTACCCGAAGCGCAAGGATTTGTGAAGAATGAAAATGGTTTGTTTTAAACTCTATTTTTTTACATTATATTAATTTGAAATATCGTTTCAGGTTCAATGACAACAAAATTAACAATATATTCAATGGAATTATTCTCTGGTTTACCATTTATAAGTTTATTTTTATTCGCTTGGATTCAACAGTATCGAACAAACGTAATTTTTATTAATTTAAGAATTATTTATTTAAGAAAAAATGTCAAAATCAATTCAGAATTTTCTAATAACTTTACAATGTTTACGACTAAACGAATTTTATTCAAATATTTTCATCAACATGCAAAATAAATTTGATACAGTATTTGGTTGGTTATTTCCATTATTATGGTTTTATTTTGATAATTTTATCCGAAGCGCAAGGATTTGTGAGGAATGAAAATGGTTTGTCTCAAACTCTATTTTTTTTACATTATATTAATTTGAAATATCGTTTCAGGTTCAATGACTACAAAGTTAACAATACATTCAATGGAATTATTCTATGGTTGACCATTTATAAGTTTATTTTTATTCGCTTGGATTCAACAGTATCGAACAAATTTAATTTTTATTAATTTAAGAAAAAATGATGTTGCAAATGTTGACACAAAAACATTTAATGCCAACTGGTGGATATTTTAATTGTGTCTCATCACCTTATATGTTTTTTGAAATAGTATTATACGCATCTATACGGAATATTATACAGAAACACATCATGGCTTTTCTTTAGGATTGTATTTCAGTCAATTAAATTGCATATAGTCCCTGGGCTCACGCCGATTTCATTTGATGATTACCACATATTTTATACTTCATGAGGCGCCTGTCCTTGATGAGTCCGAAAACTTTTGTTCTATCATTTTCTTCCAGTCGGCCGCTTTTTC
>CAVNZG010000695.1:0-25754 GCA_963693315.1 Diogma glabrata
TAATTTTTGATTAGCATAAAAATGAACTGCGTAATCTTTACACACTGTTGAAGTAAAACTTCTTTGGCCACTGCAGCAGGTATTACTAAAAATATTATATATAAAATAAAATAGATATATCATATTGAAATTTAGAGTTTCTTTCTAATATTCTTGATAATATAATTTGCAACAATGTGTAATAAAAAGCCATATTTACATGTTTTTCGAAGTCTTACAACGTATTACAAATTAAATTTCACGATGAATGCATGTCCACTTAATTTAACAATTGGTACAACAATTGATGCATTTTTCAAAAAATTTAGCAAATTTGTCATAAATCTCTAATTTCATATTTCAATTATGTTAATAATTGAATTGACTTTGCAACACATTATGTAAATATTACCTTTTATTACACATGCTGCAAATTATATTATCATGAAATGCAACTCTAAATTGCAATATGACATATTTATTTTATATTTCATCTTTTTATTAATACCTGCCACAGTAGCCAAAGAAATTTATTTCAACCGCGTGCAAAGATTACACCACTCATTTTTCTATTTAACAAAACAAATTTAATCAACACAAATATTTTTTCCCGCCCGGGAAAGCCCGGGATGCAAACTCTAAACACCATGACCACCGTGACACCACTACGACCATCATGACCACCATGAACACCATGACCACCATGACCACCGTGACCACCATTACCACCATGACCACCATGACCGCCATGAAAAATATGACCATCATGACCACCGTGAACACCATGACCATCATTACCACCGTGAACACCATGACCACCATGACCACCATAACCACCATGACCACTATGACCACCATGACCACCATGACCACCGTGACCACCATAACCAACATGAACACCATAACCATCATGACCACCGTGACTACCATTACCACCATGACCACCATAACCACTACTACCACCATGACCACCATAACCAACATGACCACTATGACCACCGTAACCACCATGACCATCGTGATCACCATAACCACCATAGCCACCATGACCACCATAACCACCATGACCACTATGCACCATGATCACCATGACCACCGTGACCACCATGACCACCGAGACCACCATAACCAACATAAACACCATAACCACCATGACCACCGTGACCACCGTGACCACCATTACCACCATGACCACCATAACCACTATAACCACCATGACCACCATTACCAACATGACCACCATCACCACCGTAACCACTATGACCATCGTGACCACCATAACCACCATAGCCACCATGACCACTATGACCACACTGAACACGTGACCACCATAACCGCCATAAATACAGTAAACACCGAGATCACCGTTACCACTATGACCACCATGACCACTATTGCCACCATGACTACCATGACCACCATGACCACCATGACCACAATGACTACTATAACCAGCCCTAAAGAAGTTTTACTTCAAAAAACTAAAACAATTCAAAATATAAATTTAAAAAATTATGAAACTCAATAAAATATTACGAATATTATATTATTAGATATTTAAATCTAAGATCGACACGTCCAACTCATTTAATGCTTAATACGATACTGAATAAGCGTATACAAAATACAATACACATAATCGAATTGTCGCATACTTTCTCTCTCTCTCTGGCGTTTACATCCCATGAAGGGATTTTGCCGTCTGTGCAATAAGCTTCCAATCATCTCGTTCCATGACCAGTTGACCCCAGTTTCGACATCCTATATCACGAAGGTCTTGGATGATGTCATCACGCCAGCGTTGTCTAGGTCTTCCTCTTCGACGAACACCAGTTGGTTGTTGTTGGGACGCTTTTTTTATCATTCTTTCTAATGGAGCCCTTTGTAATGTATCTACACATCATCCCTTAACTCCTACAAAATCTTACAATGACCGCACATAAAATAAACAACAAATTTCCATTATATTCTAAAGTAAACAAACCGCAAAATCATTTTCACACGATAACAAAAAACATATGTGAAAATAAACATAATTTATTTTAAACCAAAAGAAAGTTTTCGAAACTCATATTTCATAAAAACTATTAAATGAAATATGATTACTGAGCATAAGTGAATAATATAATTTTCATTTATTTTTATGATGTAATAAATTTAAACTAAAAACTGAATATGTCGGTCAATTAAAATTACAAAGAAAATATAAAAATTATGTGACACATTTTTAACATTATGAAACAATTAATTTTAAGAATATTTTTGCTAAATGTGTAAATTTTAGTAATATCGATTTTGTATAAATAGAAGAAATTATCGATAATAAAATTCAGATTTATATATTTGTCTAACTATAAACAAGTGTTTTTATTCATATATATAAGTCTGACGAAGTCCATTTTGCCTAGCATAAGTGACTTCTAACAATTGGAGTATAACAGCCATTTGATTTGAGCAAAGTGTTGTTATATAAAAATTGGACGGTTCTGACTAACGGACTTTGGACTGAATATAAATTCTCCTCACTAAAAGATAAAATATTTAGTGCAACTTTTAAATGGAACTTACGCATAATTTTGAAGTGGATTACAAACGTTATATGGCGACCTATGCCAAATCGAACGAGAAGGAACTTTTTAAGCTCATCAAGAGGCAACCGATTTCAATTGAAGAGTATAAACTGAGGAAACCTGTTGTAATTGAAAAACAAAAAACAAGCTTTATTTCCAACAAGCCAAAACGAGGAGGTCAGCTGGCGAAATTAAACGAAGAAATTGCCAGTTTGCATCGATTGATAGTGATTTCGAGTGAAGAGCAGAAAATTATATTTTTAAAGAAAGCCGCTGAGCTGAAGATAGAGAAAAATAAAATAATAAAGAAAAAAAAGGAAATTAAGAAGTCAGCAAAATTAAACTAAAATAAAATTTTACATTAAATATTAATTTCAAACACTAGTTAAGAATAATTTTAAATACTTTATGTTCCTAAAAAATTTTTTATTTTCATTTTAATTAAACTAAATTACAATTTTAAATATTTAACGTTACGATTTAATCTCTAAAAATTTTTTTAATTAAATAAAAATAATATAGCTAATAGCAATTATTAAATGGGAAATTCCGCGAGAAAACCAGACCGTACTGAGGAGGTCTTTATATCTAATGGAGCTGGTTCCGCAACCAACATTCAATCGGGCGTTAGCGAAATAAATAAATACGAAATTATAGTAATCGTAATAATCATTGTATTAGCCATACTATTTTTACTCTATAAGATAAAAACTAGTATTAAGAAAAATGTTAGAACAGAGATCATAAAGAATACAGTTTAAATAAACAAAAAAAAAAAATTTCTATTAATAAAAAAATATATATTTTAAAAATAAATTTTACGTTGTTTTAAATTCTCTTCTGATATAAAATATTTTGATAATGTGGTTTTGATAGTTCACCTTTATAATTTGTTTTGATAGTTCACTTTGATATATGGAATTAGTAAAAAGGGGTAACGAAATAATAAAAGAGTTGCAAAGAACACTCACGAATCTAAAAAAGAATCCAAACAGGGAATTCTCGCATGAACACATATTAAACTGTTCTACTCAATTAAAAAATTTAAGGACAGAGTTTAGAACCCTATTCACAAAGCTAAATTTAGATACAGATGTTGAGATAACCAATAAATTGAAGAGTAGATTCACGGAAGTTTACGAAGAACTAAAAGAAAAACTAAAAAACTATTCTGAAAATCTTTTAGAAATTTCTCTACAGAGTGATAACTTGGACAACATGTCTTTCGATATAGAAAAAACATTGAAGATTGTGCCAATTTGGCAAATCTAATGAATTACCAATATTTCTGAACCTGATACAACACTTTAGTGACACACTAAATAATAATCAGGAAAAAGAAAAATTGATAAAATTCATCTTAGATACTAGGTTGACAGCAAACGCCAAGACCAAACTTATAGCTGCTAAAACACCGAAGACAATCCAAGAACTAAAAGAACTATTCAATAAAATTTTCAAGAAACGATCCACATCTCTGAATTTACAAACTCAGATAGCTCAATCAAGGCAAGGTAATCAGTCAGCCGAAAGTTTTGGAAATAAAATAGAGCAATTAATTACGGAACTGAATTCACTGCAGGTATCAGAGCAGGGTGAAGCACACACCGATATTATAACCAAATTAAATGAGCAAGCGGGTCTCAATGCTTATAAAATCGGGTTAAATGAACCGCTAAAGAATACGGTATATGCTGCAAGGTTAGGCTCATTACAGGAAACGATCCAATACGCTTCAGAAGTAGAAGAGCAAACTAAAACCGCGCACATGCTACATTTCAATTCGCGACGTTTTAGGGATGATTTTAGAAATCAGATGGGTGGAAATTTTAGGTCAGGAAATGCGAACTATCAAAACAACAAAAATTTTAATGGTTACAATAACCAAAATAATAGAAATTTTAATAATTATAATAATCAAAATAAATATTTTAATAATAATAATTTTAATAAAAATGGGTATAGAAATAGAAATATTGCTCAAAATAATCATAGAAATTTTAATAATTTTAATAAAAATAATTTCCAACAGAATGGAAACTATAACCAATTTAATAATAATAATAATAATAATAATAATGTTAGAAGAAATAGTAATAGAGTTAATATAACTCAGGCGGAAAACTGGGAAGGAGTCTCCGAAGTCCAGTTAACGGACGACTCCATGATTGTAAAATCCCAATGAAAATATTTAAGCTAAATCTTAGTACAAATTCTAATTACATAAAAATTCGCACGAATATAACGCAAGGATATAAAAATTTTTTAATTGATACCGGAGCAGATATTTCTCTGCTCAAAGTAAATAAAGTAACAGAGCATATAAATATTAATGATGAAAGATGTAAGATTACGGGCGTTACTAGCAATGAAACTTATTCACTAGGAACAGTGAATGCGATTTTGAATATTAATAATAATAATGTGGAGCAGGAATTCCACTTAATTAACGAAGAATTTCCAATAGTGACGGATGGCATATTAGGCAGAGATTTTCTGCATAGAAATTGTTGCAAAATTGATTATGAAACATATACAATCTCAATATATATTAATGAAGCAGAAGTCGTATTACCAATGAATACACGACTACCAGATGAGAGCGGATTTATCGTACCAGCAAGGTGTGAAGTTATTAAAGCAGTAAATATAGATTTAAAAGAGGACAGCGTTATAATCAATCAGGAAATACAAGAAGGAGTATTTATAGCGAATGTCATAGTACCAGCGAAAGGCACTGCAAACGTCAAAATTTTAAACACAAAAGAACATGACGTCATAATAAAAGATATAGCCGCAAAGA
Organism: Diogma glabrata; assembly: GCA_963693315.1. NCBI lineage: Eukaryota > Metazoa > Arthropoda > Insecta > Diptera > Cylindrotomidae > Diogma > Diogma glabrata. The sequence continues at coordinate 5,353 of CAVNZG010000695.1, forward strand.
TAGTACCAATTACAAACTATCATGTATTACGAATGGATAAAATCAAGAGCAGTATGACATTAGAGCAAAGATTTGAAAAGATTTCAGATGAGTTAAATTTAGAAGAATTGGATAACGAAGCAAAACAATCAATTTTAGAAATTTGTAAGCAATACGCTGACATTTTTTACGTTTCGGATGAAAAGTTATCAACAAACAACTTCTATAAACAAAAAATTCCAGTGGTGGACAATAGTCCAGTATATATTAAGAATTATAGGCTACCGCAAGCGCATTTAGAAGAAATTGATAAGCAAGTAAACAAGCTTATTAGAGAAGACGTGATAGAGGTATCACGTAGCAACTACAATTCACCTTTACTAATAGTGCCGAAGAAGAGTGCAAACGATCAAGCAAGCTACAGGTTAGTGGTCGACTTTAGACAACTAAATAAGAAGATCATGGATGATAAGTTCCCGCTAACAAGATTGGATGACATCCTTGACAATCTGGGCAGAGCTAAATATTTTTCGACACTAGATTTAACGAGTTCATTCCATCAAATAGAACTTGAGAAAGAATCACGACACCTAACATCATTTTCGACAAATAAAGGTCAATTCCAATTTAAACGATTACCATTTGGTTTAAAAATTTCAACGAACAGTTTTCAACGTATGCTAACGATTGCACTAGCAGGTCTAGAGGCTGAGGCGTTCTTATATGTTGATGACATTATTATATTTGGATGTAGTTTGAAACATCACAACATGAACTTAATCAAAACATTCGAAAGATTAAGGGAATATAATCTAAAATTAAACGCAAAGAAATGTAATTTCCTTAAAACTGAAGTAACATATTTGGGACATCTTATAACTAACGAGGGAATAAAAACGGACCCAAAGAAGTATGAAGTGATTAAAAATTATCCAACACCGATTAGTGCAGATGAAACAAAGAGATTTACAGCATTCTGTAATTACTACAGAAGATTCATTCCCAACTTCGCGGAAATAGCCAAACCACTGAATAACCTAACGAAGAAAAATGCAACATTCGATTGGACAGATGAATGCAATAAAGCATTCAAAATGCTCAAAGAAAAATTGATCAACCCACCTATATTAAAATATCCAGATTTTAATGAAACATTCGTAATAACAACCGACGCTTCGAATTACGCTCTAGGAGCAGTACTCTCACAGGGTGAGATTGGAAAGGATCTACCTATTTCATACGCGAGTAGATCACTGAACAAACATGAGATTAATAAACCGGTCATTGAGAAAGAATTGCTTGCTATACATTGGGCAATCAATTTTTTCAGACCATATGTTTACGCTAGAAAATTTAAAGTAGTCACGGATCACAGACCTTTGATCAGTCTGTTTACACACAAGAATCCTTCATCGAAATTAACTAGAATAAGGTTAGATCTGTCAGACTATGATTTCGAAATTATATATAAACAAGGAAAAAGCAACACTAATGCTGATGCATTATCGAGGATAAAAATTGATTCTGAAACATTAAAAGCCATGATACCTACAACGGTAAATATCGTCACGAGAGCAATGAAGAAGAAAGAGGAAACAAAAGACGTCGAGATAAATAACAACGCAGAGATGGATAAGGGTGGCCAACTTTATGCATGGAACTGCACCTCGATATCTGAAGTGAGGAATCTAAAGAATTTAAAATTTATTATATATGAAAGTTTGCAGAATGATAATAATAATGATGAATTTAAGACATACAGCGATAATCCACTTAAGAACTTAGGTTCTATGAAGGAGAAACTGGGATGTAAATCAAAATATAAAGCGCATAAAGATAAAAATAATTATATATCAATTAATGATAAAGAAGTTTTAGTACAATACAGTGATAATCCACGTATGAATTTAGATTTTATGTTGGAGAAGCTGATATTTAGCATGCATGCAGAGAATATAGAAAAATTAGCGCTCAAGAGTAATGATGTAATATTTACTCATATCGATATGAATGAATTTAAAAGAAAATTTACCGAACTGCAGTCGGATTTAAACAAAATAAATAAGCAAACGAAGTTAAAAATTATAATATATGACGCGCCGTTAAGAATTGAAAACAAAGATAAAATGCTCGAAATAATAAAAGAATTCCATGACACCAAACATTATGGTGGTCATGCTGGTATTAGAAGAACAATAGCTAAAATAAAGCAACGTTATATTTTCAAAAATTTAAATAAACTGGTTAAAAATTATATAAGTAGATGCGAATTATGTACTAAGAATAAGCAAATTAGACATGTAAAAGAAAAATTAACCTTAACTGAGACTCCAAAGACTAGTTTTGAGATCATTTCAATGGACACAGTAGGTCCATTAAGGCTAACAAACACGAACAGGTACATACTAACCATTCAGTGTGAATTAACTAAATTTGTAGAAGCTATCCCCTTAGAGAATAAAGAAGCGAGAACAATAGCGAAAGCCTTAGTAGAGAAGTTCATTCTGAAATATGGAAATTTCAAAATTTTAAAAACAGACATGGGCACTGAATTTGTGAATGAGATTATGAAACACGTATGTTCATTCTTTTCAATCTCGCACGTAACTTCAACACCTTATCACCACGAAACCCTTGGTTCCATTGAAAGGAATCATAGAGTTTTGAACGAATACTTACTTGCATTCACAAACGACTATAACTGGGAAGAATGGATCCCCTACTTTGTATTTTGTTACAATATAACTCCTCATACGGATACAAACCATTCTCCTTTTGAGCAAATTTTCGGTAGATTAGCTACATTACCAACTGACGAAAAATTTACAACTAGTGCACCAGTATACAATCTTGACGACTATGTTCAAGAATTAAGATATCGCTTACAACAAGCACACGCTAAAGCAAATGAACTCCTACACCTAGCAAAGATCAAACGTAAAGAATCTTACGATCTAAACGCAAATCCCATAGAGTTGAAAATTGGAGAATTAGTCTGGTTAAAAGCTGGTGATCGAAAGAAACTCGATGCACCCTATTCAGGACCCTATGAGGTCATAGATATTAAGGAAACAAATGTAGAGATAAGAAAGGGCAATATAATTAAGAAAATACACAAAAATAGATTAAAGAAATATAAACCCATTGAGGATTGAAAATAATAATAATCGACATTTATTATAAACAATGAAAATTAGAGTCGATTTAAGATATATTAAATTAAAAATATTAAAGTAAATCAACAAAATTTTTTACTTTTTTTTTTCTATTAAAAGCAAAAAATTTTTTTTTAAGGAATAAGGGTGTAATGTATCTACACATCATCCCTTAACTCCTACAAAATCTTACAATGACCGCACATAAAATAAACAACAAATTTCCATTATATTCTAAAGTAAACAAACCGCAAAATCATTTTCACACGATAACAAAAAACATATGTGAAAATAAACATAATTTATTTTAAACCAAAAGAAAGTTTTCGAAACTCATATTTCATAAAAACTATTAAATGAAATATGATTACTGAGCATAAGTGAATAATATAATTTTCATTTATTTTTATGATGTAATAAATTTAAACTAAAAACTGAATATGTCGGTCAATTAAAATTACAAAGAAAATATAAAAATTATGTGACACATTTTTAACATTATGAAACAATTAATTTTAAGAATATTTTTGCTAAATGTGTAAATTTTAGTAATATCGATTTTGTATAAATAGAAGAAATTATCGATAATAAAATTCAGATTTATATATTTGTCTAACTATAAACAAGTGTTTTTATTCATATATATAAGTCTGACGAAGTCCATTTTGCCTAGCATAAGTGACTTCTAACAATTGGAGTATAACAGCCATTTGATTTGAGCAAAGTGTTGTTATATAAAAATTGGACGGTTCTGACTAACGGACTCTTGGACTGAATATAAATTCTCCTCACTAAAAGATAAAATATTTAGTGCAACTTTTAAATGGAACTTACGCATAATTTTGAAGTGGATTACAAACGTTATACCTTTCTACATGACCAAACCATCTGATCCGGTTAGATTTAATGAATCCGATTACATCGCAGCCTCCAAGAAGCTGTCTGATTTCGTGATTCATTCGGATTCTATACTGATTTTCAGCAACTTTACATGGACCATAAATTGTTCGTATGACCTTCCTCTCGAATGTTGATAAAATTCAACAATCGGAGGAAGTCAGTATCCAGCTTTCACTTCCAAATGTAAGCACAGGTCGAATTAATGTTTTGTAAAGTGTGAGTTTACACGACCGCGAAAGATGTTTTGATCGCAGAAGTTTTGAGTATGCGTAGAAAACTCTGTATGCGGCAGAGACACGGGCTTTGATATCTGCCTGCATGTCATTTGACATTTGATGTTATTACAGACCCGAGGTATTTGAAATTTTCCACGCGTTCCACTTCGTAGTCGCCAGTATCCAGATTTCCGGGAGGTATGTTCTTAGATGTTGTTAGCACTTTAGTCTTGCCGGTGTTGATGCATAATCCAAGTCGTTTAGCATTTCTTTCAAGCTGAGAGAGACTATCTTTAATATCGCTCGTTCTACGTCCGAGAAGAACAATGCTATCTGCGTAGCCAAGAACTTGACTAGATTTATTATATATGCAGTTTTGCGTCTCAATTCGGCTTTTTCTTATCGCGTACTCTAGCGCCAAATTAAACAGTACAGGCGCGAGTGCATCACCTTGTCGAACACCTAATGTTATATCGAAAGGATCAGAAACTGACCCTTCGATTACTATTCTACAATTTGATCCCGATGTTGTGAGTTTGCACAGAGAAACAAGTTTCTCTGGGATACCAAGGCATATGAGTGCGGACCAGAGGTTGTCGCGGATGATACTATCATATGCTTGCCTGAAATCAACGTAGAGCTGGTGAATGCTGATGTTGTACTCCCAACATTTTTCCAGAATCATCCTTAATGTAAAACATTGATCTGTGGTTGAGCGGTTGGGACGAAAACCACACTGATAGTCACCGATGATAGATTCGGCGAACGGGATGAGTCGAGCAAGTACAACATTAGCTAGTATTTTATATGCAGTGTTCAACAGTGCGATGCCACGATAATTTTCACACTTTAGACGGTCACCTTTCTTATGTAGCGGAACAATGAGAGCTGTTTTCCATTCAGCAGGTAGTTCTTCTTAGTCCCAGATTGCAAGAATCAGATCGTATATACGTGAGACCAGAGCTGCTCCTCCATTTTTCAAAAGTTCTGCGGGAATTCCATCGAAACCTGGTGATTTGCCATTTTTCAGTTTTTTAATTGCAGCTTCCACTTCCTCTATTGCTGGGTAAGGGACAAAAATCTCCTCAGTTGATGGAGCAATTGCTCGAATAGGATGAACTTCATTCGTTCTATTCAATAGGTCTTGAAAGTGGGATCGCCACACTGCCAGCACATCACGTTCACTTGTTGTAAGTTCATTATTTTCATTTTTGATGGCTGTAGATCTTGGGTGGAAATCTTTTGTCAGATTCCGTGCATTAGCAAAGCACTCTTTTGAATTTCCGCTGGCCGCATGTTGGTTGATGTCTTCAATGCAGCTCTTCATGTGTTCGCGTTTCTTTTTACGTAGAAGTTTTGCTGAGACTTTCCTGGCGCATAGATAATCAGCTTGGGAGCTTCGGGTGTTCCTTGTTAACCATTTTTCTCGCAGTTTTTGTTTATGTTCAACGGATTGGCGGCACTCGTCGTCGAACCATTCGTTGTGTGATTTCGGTGGCCGCTTTCCGATTGTAGTTTGTGCTGCGGCTATAATGGTTGATTGAAGCGTTTGCCATTCTTCTTGTATGTTAAATGGCATCTCAGAAGAGATGTCATGCTCTTCTATGCTTTGCGTTACAATTTCCTGATATCTGTTCAGCGTTTCCGGATGTTTAAATGCATCGACGTTCCAGCGCACGGTCTTTTTTGCTTGTCTATTAAATGTAGATGATAATTTGCACTTGTACTTAAAGATGACAAGCATATGATCAGTGTCCATATCAGCACCTCTGTATGATCGAACGTCAGTTACACTTGTGGAGTGTCTCTTAGAAATCATGACGTGATCGATTTGATTTTCCGTTCTTCCGTCATTTGATTTCCACGTTGCCTTGTGGATTCTCTTGTGAGGGAAGAAAGTGCTGGAAATTACTAGATCATACATCATAGCCAGCTCGGCTGCGCAAAAACCGTTATTGTTGCGGGTATGATGCAAGCTGTTAGGGTTCTGCAATCCTACCGATTTGAGCATTAAAGTCACCTACCACGATTTTTATATCGTGCCGCGGGATTTTATTGATGACTTCTTCGAGTTCTAGGAAGAACAGGTCTTTAATATCATCTGCTTTATCTTCAGTAGGTGCATGAACATTGACGATCGTTACATTGAATTTTTGCGTGCGGATTCTCAGTGTGCATAACCGCATATTAATGGGGCAGAAGTCGATAACATGCTGATTCACGCGACGGTGTATAAGAAAGCCAACTCCAAATTCTCCTCCGTTTTGATGACCGCAATAATAAAGAGTGTATCCTTTCGCTGTTTCATGGATTCCACTACCTGGCCATCTTAGTTCTTGTAATGCCACTATATCTAGTGTGTAGCTCTCGACTTGTTGTGTGAGTTTTAGGAGATCTCCTGGTCTTCTAAGGCTTAGCACGTTCCAGGTTCCCATTTTTAAATCGTAGTCCGGGTACAGTTTCCGAGGTCGTTCCAATAATGATTCCGAGATATTCCGAGGCCTGTGTACAGAATTCATGACAATAATTTTTTTACGGAAATGGGGTGTTAGCCCTTCGCCAAACCCAAATTTTCGTGAATGGGTTCGTTCTGCATCTTAAGGTCACCAGAAACAACCTTTTTACACGTTTATATAGCGAGCCGCTTGATCCAAGTCAGACACCCGCTGCAAGCCGCCCCTAACATGGAGAACAGACGCTTTCTACACATTTATATAGCGAGCCGCTTGATCCAAGACAGACGCCCGCTCCAAGCCGCCCCTAACATGGAGAACAGACGCTTGAGTTGCATTGGTTTTATGTCGCCAATGACTCGCCATGGTGCAGAATCATTGAGTATAAGCAGTATTTACTCTGCCCCTCTCAACTACACCAACCTAATTCTGTTAGCGTTACCCAGGTAGCACGGCGTGGACGTAGAATTTCGGATTTTCGCTACCCTTGTCGCATACTTGCCGAACATAATATTCGTTTGCCTTTTTTACTTCTAGTTTCTTTTTTATTTTATTGTGTTTAAATTTCTACTTAAGTTTTTTTGGAATTGTGTGCATGTATATGTTTAAAATTCAAAATCAGACTGTAGTATGATAGAGATGAATATATATGGTTATATATCTGTTCAAATGACTACTTCCGACATTTATATGTCGACATTTATATGTGTGTCATAATTGAATTGTATCGTATATTTGCCGAATATTATATTCGTTTTTTTATCTTCCGTTGCAAAATTCTTAAAACGCGCCTAAAGAAGTTTTACTTCAAAAAAGGTTGCGTTGGCGATAGATTAGTTCAAAATAAACGATACAGTTAGTTGAACATTAACGGTGACAGAAGCTATTGATAATATAGCAGTGATACGGCATAATTATATGAGATAGTCATAAATAATTTACACAATGTGAAAAAAATAATAGTAAACTGATTAAGAAAGAGGAATAAGATAAATGGACGAATAATGTTTATAATTAATATTGTTTGTTCAGAGTGACGTGAATAATCCATAATTTAAATAATGATTAAAAAAACTTTTTTATTTTTTTTTTTTTGCCATTGCAAAATATTTTTCCAGTCGATGATTTTTTGAAAATCGAAACCGGTAGAAAAAATATAAAAAATAGGTGAGTAATAAATGGTGTTTGTAATTGTTTTAAAAAAATAAAAAAGTTTTTTAATCATTATTTAAAATATTTATAACGTAAAGAAAATCCATTGTTTAAGTTTATTAAATCTAGAAGTCAGGGTTGCATAAAAATCTAAAAAAATCAAAAAAATCCGATTTATTTGATTTAAATCAGTTTTTTTGATTTAAATCGGATTTTTTTGATTTTTAAAAAAATTTGCTTTAATTTGTATAATTTTTGAAGAAATGGTCCTATATTCACTCTTTTGAAGCAGTGGTCCTAACTACTTTATATAAATCATTAGGTTTGGTTGTATTCTTTTGAGAGGCAAGGAAAGATAAAAGTAAAGTAACAGTTTTTAGTTACTAGATTTTTACACTATTCTAGCGACATGAAAATCGTGTCTTTTCGAACGCCGTTCCCAAACTGAGATACTTTGTTGTTGCTTTAGAGTGATGTCATCCGTCATGAATAGTGAGCGCATCTCGCATTTCGACAATCCTTGCCTGAGTACTTTAAAGTTTGAAGAAAAATCGAAGAACATTTGATAGTGCCTGGGGTAGATGTACAACCAGGACTTGAATATATCCGGAATTATGATATCTGGGGCAATGACAAAAAGTAGCTTATCACATTCAATGTTTTTTGTACTATTCAAAACTTATGTATGATCACTGAGAGTTAACGATCTCGAGAGCCATGGTAGCAGATTTGAAAATATTTTTATATTAAATTGAATTTTTAATTTTCCCAAATTTTTTAACTCCCACATGAAGGGATCAGTTTTTGTTGATTTGTAAATCTTTTTATTCTTGGTCTACGGACGGACATCCTCCAGTACTCCAGTCCCTAGTATTGACATAAGAGTTAACGTGATCTATTACATACCTCTGTCAATAGAAGTGAGATATTACTAACCAAGGTGATATCTTAGGGGGGCTGGCAGATGAGCTGTATTCAATCAACGGTAGTGTTCTCAATGTTAGTTATGGAAGACCCCTTCAAGATGGCACGGTATTGCTTGCTGGAAAAAACGAGCCTATATAGAACTCTATATCTGTTCTTTTATTATTAAGGAAGACAAGGCGTCAAATGATCATGAACTATGCCAATGCCACTTACTGGCTTACCCTTTTTATTTTCTTTATCGTTTCATGAAATATTGGCATAAGTCATATTTTGTTATGTGATAGGATTTATTGTTTAGTTACCAATTCTTTGAGAAAAACTTAAACAAAAATGCGTCCATCATCACCTTAGCACGCATGTTATTATGGGACCTTACTCTTAAAATGTTTCTATATGCTGGTATGAAACATATTGAAATTCCTACCACATTTTTTTTGAATTTGCTTAAAAATTTTAGAAATTTCTTCAATTGATTTAAATCAATGATTTTTTAAGAAAATCAAGTTGATTTAAATCTGATTTAAATCACTGATTTAAATCAAATGATTTAAATCAATGCAACCCTGCTAGAAGTCGAACCGAATATAAGCAATGGCTGAGTTGCTCTACGTTACAATATAATAAAGATTATTAAAAAAATTTTGAATAAATGTAAAAATAAAAATAACATTAATTTGTAAGAAAGAAAGAATAATTGTAATATGAAAATCAAAAATACTATAACATTCATATATTACAATTAAAATTGTATTAAATAAAGAAGCACATATATGTTCACTTTTATGGCTTTATTTTCAGAAACTCTTTTATTGGCGGTTCGTATTTTCATAAATAAGAAATTTCAGATTCAATTGATATAAGATAAAAGGTAACTAACCTCTCCCGGCACATGCTCCATCACCTGGTGTAATTTAGAAAAGCTACTTTCAGCGGGAGCTACTGTTAATGACAGTATCTTGGCTTTAAATAAATTCGGAAAATATCTTGCATGTTTTGCAAATATAGAAGGTGTAAAATTTTCTATAGAAGTTTTAAATATTTTAAAATCAAATCCCAATCTTAGTTTTTTAATTAAAATATGTTATATAAAAAGCCATATCTATAATTGTGCACTAGTCATCCGTAAGAATAGATCGTTCTAATGAATTAATAGCAATATCAATAGAAGATATAACTTTGAGATCAGACACCTTCTTGAGGGTCCTGATATTTTATTTTATTTTATTTTAAGACGATTACAAGACGGATTACAATCCAATTTATGCAATATGTATAATTTAATTTTTTGTTATATATATTTTGTTAGTTTTTAATATTATATTGTTACTATTATTATTGATCTAGATCTACCTATTATATATAAACTAGAAAGGTAAAACAATTATAATATTCATTTGGAGTCAAAAAAGAGCAGATTAACCAAAGCAGTGGTAATTGTATATGTATATAAGCCATCAATCAACTCTAAGAAATCGACCTTCAAGGATACAACTACTACTTACTCTTCCCTGAGTTTCACTGAGATACACCAATAATATCCACAACGCTACTAATTTTATAGGTGCAGACCGTTAAGTGAAAATACTCCATCGCCAGTTTACTTCTCAAACTGAGCAAAACAAAATTATATCAGCTTGCAATGATGAACAAATAATTTGGCGCTTTATACCACCACGCCCCCCCAACTTTGGCGGGCTATGGGAAGCCTCCATCAGTCTTTTAAATTTCATCTCAAAGGAGTAACCTGGGACAAAACATTCACATTAGAAGAATTTGAAACATTGATCATTTAAATACAAGGTTTGCTTAATACATGACCTCTCACTTGACTCTTGGATAACCCTAACGATCCAGAGCCTTTAACACCAAGTCCTTTTTGACAGGTGGCCCCAACACATCTTTTTTCGAGCCTACATTATCTCCGCTATCTGACAATCATTTATCAAAATGGCAAAGAATCACGAAAATGGTAAATTCGTTTTGGACTAGGTATTTTATTGAGTATCTACATACTCTGCAAACAAGATACAAATGGAAAGAGGAAGTGCCTACTATAAAACTAAATGTTATAGTTCTTTTGGTTGATGATAATGTGCCATCCATCCGGTGTCCATTAGAAAAAATAATTTTAATTTTTAAGGGCAAAGATAATAAAATACGAGTTGTTAAAATTAAAACAAAATACGGTGTCTTTAAACGGTCTATTTCAAAAATATGCAAACTGCCTATAAAAAACGATATACAATAACTCATTTATAGATTTGTTATACGCGGTAACATTTGTTGAAAGCCAGATCTTTCACGAGGCTCGGCATGTTTAAACAAAGTACTAACAAAAAAACTACTGCTGCGTTTCGTAATATCCATTTTTTTTTTGTATTTTTTTTTTATTTATGTACTTAAAAAATACGATTTACATAGAAGAAGGGAAAAGAAACAAAAAAGAAAAATTAAGAATTATTCACTTTCTTACTGCTAGCGATAGTTGTTGTATAATTAAAACTAACTTGAAACTAATTTGAATTTTTGGCTGTATTCTAAACGACGACTTATTTGAAACTTATTTATGTAGACTTACTTATTTACCGCCATTTTAAATAAGTATATAAAAGCTATTCTAAATGATTTAGCTTTCTTATTTTGACAGCAACAAATTCGAAAATAAATTTAATTAGAACGATTTATTTAATTTGATCAATTAAAGAGTTGACAAAACTTCTTTTTTCTATTTTGCGTCTAAAATAAAGTCATTTCGATACCCAAATGCGTATCGAAATGGCTTTCATTACGATACGCAAAGTTTTGTCTTTCAAGGTTGGTCACATTGGTCATACAAACGTCAGTGAAAGTTAAAACGAATAATTATATAAATAAAATTATTCTTATTAATTAATCTTATTATTAAAAAATAATCTAAATTAGTGTTAAATATTTTAATTAATTAAAATAATTAGTAATAATAACAAAATATCAAATTGACTATATTTTAATAAAATACACATTTTATGAAAGCTAGTTTTGCAACAAATATATATAGAAATATGATGAAACGCAGAGCTTACTATTTTGAATTGAAATTTTCAGAAATTTTCTTTAAAACATTAAAACATAAAAATTTTTTTAAAATTTCAAGACAAAAAATGCAAAATAGAAAAAATAGTATAAAAAACTCGTTTCATAAGACGTTTTATCGCACTTATCCTTTAGAAAACTCCCCGCTGCGTTTTCTAAACAGATTGCGTGCGATAAAATCGTCGATTATGAAACTAGTTTCTTAATATACTATTTTCTATTTTGCGTCTAAAATAAAGTCATTTCGATACCCAAATGCGTATCGAAATGGCCTTCATTAAGATACGCAAAGTTTTGTTTTTCAAGGTTGGTCACATTGGTCATACAAACGTCAGTGAAAGTTAAAACGAATAATTATATAAATAAAATTATTCTTATTAATTAATCTTATTATTAAAAAATAATCTAAATTAGTGTTAAATATTTTAATTAATTAAAATAATTAGTAATAATAACAAAATATCACATTGACTATATTTTAATAAAATACACATTTTATGAAAGCTAGTTTTGCAACAAAAAAATATATAGAAAATATGGAGGGGCTGAAATCTCAAGCTCTGAGATATCAAGACTTCGGTCTGGGTTAAGGATTTTGATATAGTTTTCGGCAAAAAACTTTTATGAGGACATGGTTTTTAGTTTTGGGCAGCGATGTACATCAAACATAACTCTTTGTTAAAGTACAAGTATTTTTTATCTCTGTTTAAAAATTTCTTACAAAACTAACACGAAACATCAATACGTTGCCGGAAAATTATAATCAAAATTCCAAAAATATTGTTAAATTAAATAAAATCAAACTTTTTCAAAATGCCAAAAATATTCCAAATATTAGAATAAAATCAAATATTTAAATATTTTCTAAATTCCAATAATATTTCAAAAATTCTTAAAAATACAAACTTTTTCCAAAATTCTAAAAATATTGCAAAAATTATTACAAAATCATAAATTGAAACTTTTTTCAAAATTCCAAAAATTATAATAATATCAAAATTAAAAATTTTTCAAAATTCTCAAAATATTTCAAAAATTCTTACAAAATCAAAAATTAAAACTTTTGCCGAAATTCTAAAAATATTGCAAAAATTATTACAAAATCAAATATTGAAACTTTTTTCAAAATTCCAAAAATATTTCAAAAACTATAACAAATTCAAAAATTTCCATGTCCAATCTCATTTTAAATTACATTTACGTCATAAAAACAGCTACATTTTTTTTGCCAAAAAATTGGCTAAAAAAATAAATGAAATCATTTTTGACACACTTGACATTATTTTTTGACAAACTTATAATGCCATAATTCTCAATAATAATAATAATATATCATGTCATACGAACTATTAATTTTATTTTTTTCTAAAAAAATTGGGTAAAAAATAAATAAAAACCTTTCTTTTGACACACTTGACAACATTTTTTGACAAACTTATAATGCCATAATTCTCAATAATAATAATAAAATTTCATTTCAAACAAACACTTTTATTTTTTTTGCAAAAAATTAGGTAAAATACTAAATAAAAATCTTTTGACACACTTGACAACATTTTTTTGACAAACTTATAATGCCATAATTCTCAATAATAATAATAAAACTTCATTTCAAACAAAGAAAATTAATTTTATTTTTTTCCATAAAATTAGGTAAACAATAAACAAAAATCTTTCTTTTGACACACTTGACAACATTTTTTTGACAAACTTATAATGCAATAATCTAGTTTTTGATCTCACATACCAATCCCGACCATCAAGATTTCTCCAAATTTAATGTTCCTACTCGTAATCACTTAAAATGAACGTTTTTTAAGCCAAAAATATGAAAATTTGCTATTTTTGACACACATAATGATTTTTTTGACACACTTCCGGTACCGTTATCGAACACAGCGTCCTTTCGGACCTGTCCCTTGAGTATACCTATTTTTAGAAAAAAGAATTTTTGAAATCCCTCCAGCGGTTTTCCCTGCAGCGTAGGTAATGACGGCCGGCAGACAGACATACATTTTTTTTTTTTTGCTTTTTTAGAATCAGGAGGTCCTAAAACGTCGAGAAATGTCAAAAAAAGTGGGGGTACGAATTTCACTTTGAGCTCATGAATGTAATACTTAGGTCTTTCAGACCGAAGTAATATGATGAAACGCAGAGCATACTATTATGAATTGAAATTTTTAGAAATTTTCTTTAAAACATTAAAACATAAAAAATATTTTTTAAAATTTCAAGACAAAAAATGCAAAATAGAAAAAATAGTATAAAAAACTCGTTTCATAAGACGTTTTATCGCACTTATCCTTTAGAAAACTCCCCGCTGCGCGGGTCGTTTTCTAAACAGATTGCGTGCGATAAAATCGTCGATTATGAAACTAGTTTCTTAATATACTATTTTTTCATTTTAAATTACTACATTATTTTATTAGGGATCGAAAAAGAAATTTTATTGCTTAAAACCATTTTGTAAACAAACATAAAAATATTTGACACTGTCAAATCGAATTAGATTTTTCTATGAAAAAAAAAATTTCAAATAAGTCACCTATTTAGTTTACTTATTCAAATAAGTAAGTCTCCACAAATAAGTTTCAAATAAGTTTTGGTTTAGAATACAGAATTTATGTAAAATAAACATATTTTTAAAAACTAATTAATTGTGTTGTGATATTTTTCAATAACAAAAAACGAGAAAACATAAACTTTATATTAAAATTACAGTCCACAGAACTGTAAGGGTAAGTTTTGGATAAAAAAATTCAAAAGTTTACAGGTCGCACCCTCAATCTTAGCTATGGGCAATTCCTTAAAATATAAAATTTTTCACTGATGATAGACATTTATATCTGAAACCGGTCTGAGTTTTATATTTTTTAAATAAGTTGTTAGAAAATAAAACAGTTTTACTAAATTAATAAATTTAATAATTGATTAATTCCTTTGTACGCTATTGCTTGCATAAAGAAACAAACCTTCATATAGCTCTTTATCTGAGCTGTGATCCTTGAGGAAGACGGATGCTTCACATGATCAAACAAAATGTCACTATAGCTGGATTATTGGCAACCCCAATTTAGTTTTGTTCCTGTAAATTTTTAAAACAATTTTGCTCTTTACCTCTTAATTTATTTTAACTTTCTCCATCCTATCATGAAATATTGGCCTATGTCGTGTTTTGTATGTGATAGGATTTATTGTTAAGTTATCCATTCTTTAAAAAAAATATATAGCAAACAAAACACAAAGATTTGCGTCCTTCAACACCTTAGAACGCATGTTGTTGTGGAACCTGGGTCTTAAAGTCTTAGTCCCGGATCTTAAAGAGACAACACATTTATTAAAAAAAAGGAAAGGAAAAAACGTTGAAACCATTTAAAACAATTTTTAAACAATTGCTTTCAATGGTTGTAGAAACTCTACGTATATGTGTAAGGTTTTGGTGATTTCGATAATGCGGGAAATTGTGGTGCGAATATTTGTTTCGTGGGACGCTTTGTGGGACAATTCTGTGAAATGTGGGACCTTTCCACGCAGTGTAAGAAGTCTGGACCGTTTAATCTAATTCTAGTTGTACACAAAACTGTCTGATCTTGAAATCTACCTATTTCAAGTGGATATTTTTTTTTTTTTAATAAAATGTGTTGTGTAGTAGGAATTACAATATGTGTCACAATAACAAATAAAAACCTTTTAAGACCAAGGTCCCACAACAACATACGTTCAAAGGTGTTGATGGACGTAAATCTTTCTTATTTTGTTTTTTAAATTTTTTGTTAAAGAATGGATAACTAAACAAAATATCCTATCGCTGATAAAATATGACATAGGCCAATATTTTATGATAGAATAGAGAAAATGAAAGTAAATTAAAAAGTAAATAGCAAATTTTCACAAAAATTTGCTGAAACAAAACAAAAATGTAGTTGCCAATAATCCTGCCGGTTGCATATTCCTTGATCCTGTGACGCACCGTCTTTCTTAAAGATTAAAGCCCACACATAGTTATATGAAGGCTCGTTTTCTTAAGGAAGCAATAGCGTCTCATCTTCAAGGATTATTTCACAGCTAAGATTGAGGGTGTTACCGTTGACTGAATACAGTTCATCCGCCACCACCCCTAAGATGTCACCTTGGCTAGCGATATCTCACTGCTATTGCCAGTGATATGTGATATCTCACGTTAACTCGTATGTCAATAGCAGGGACTGGAGTACACGGGGTTGTCACACCCGTAGATCAAAAATTAAAAAAAACAATAAAAACTGATCACTCCATGCGGAAAATATACCTGCCACTTGGACTTTTTTTTTGTTACTATAGTTTAGAACAAACCAAACCATACCAAACAGTTTTATTTGTAAAATGCATATTTAATAAACTGAAAAATACATAATTAAAGACTAAAATTAACATTACTTAATTCTGTAAAGAATCATTTCTTTAGTTTTACTTACGGGTTAAACCTTCTTAATTTGTTTTATTCGTGTAATAAGAATAATCAATAAAAATATTATTCATTGGATGACAAAAATTATTGATAACAATATCCTTGTGTCCCTTGTTTACTAACTATATTGGTAATAGGGGGAATATTAATAATAATGCACTGACCGTACTCATAGATTTCACTTTTTTAATTATAAATAATTTGATTAATTGCAATCACAATAAACAATTATTACTAAGAAAACAATTGATTGAAAGCACATATATTTAGTTTTCCGTTCATTAATATTAAACTTTATAAACCAAATCTTGGCCTAATGAACTAAGAATATATTATAATAATATTATACTGAAACTTTAACAAAAACTTCACACCGTGACGCGAAACGAACTAAATCTTTTATTTTTTTATATTAATTGTTTTTGTTATTTAGGTAAAGGAATAATAATAAAAACCTTGTTACAACTAATGATGATGACGAACGAAAAATCGAATTATCAAAAATTAAACAATAAATTATTTTTCATCCATTTGGAAGGGTAATTTTTTAATGTTATTATAATCAAAAACTATTTTATTTGGTTTTTGAATATAAAACAGAAAACGAAAATATATGGTTCCGGGAAAAGTATGTGCGCATGCTCAAATAAACAATGTAATCTTTAGCACTATGTAATATGTATCCATCCATGTATGCTATTTTGCAATTGTTCTATCAGATTTTTTTTTAATTTTTGGCTAATAATTTATGGATGTGAGTTACATCTGTAAACTGTGAATATTTTAAGTGGAAATCGATACATTTATTTGAAATTGAGTCATTTATTGAGAATTGCATACAAACTCCATTGTTGTTTAAGCGTTGTAGTTTTGCTTTTGGACCACCCTAACACTTAGCACACTCAATGCAATAGTAACACATTTAAAAATTTGTAGTGTTGAGATATCGTAATTTAAGAATGTGCAATTTGCAAGGATATGCAAAAGAAACTCATTCTTAGTATACCAATGTAACACAGTGGTTAAAGAAGATTATTATTCTTGCTCCTATTTATTTCTTATTCTTACAAGATTATTATTAGGTAGATTTCATATAAAAATCTACCTATTGCAATGGGCTTCATCTCGGAATTTCGGAAAAATTTTGATGCCAAACGACTATATCCCGTTCGGCAAAAAGCTATCATAAAGAGCTCTTAAAGGTAACCGTTTTTAGATCTGACATCCAAAATAGTTATCCCAAAGATATCATAAAGATATCAGAAAACCATCTGATGCGCCGCCTGCTGACATCTTTTAGATCTCTACGAAAAGATATCAGAGATATAACGTTTTTCTGAGTTCCGAATGATGACATTTTAGAGAGATCAAAAAGATATTAGGTTAGGGTTAGGTTAGGTTATTTTGAATAATTAAAAATATTATTTAACAAAATACTTCTTCATTTTATTTTTTATTAATTTTATAAATAAATAATTCATTGTACACTAAATTTAAAAACAATAATAAAAAAAATTTTACACTGCAGCTTTCCAATTGACTGTTGATCACTGGTATTAGATTTCTTTCATAGCTATGAGCTTCGGCACTTGTTGATGGCATTGTATTTATGTTATTCATTAATGCATGCCTGCGTTTACTGGCATGGTTTTCTTTCTTTGATGTTAGAAGAATATCTGCAAAACAATAATGTGAATAAAAATAATTCACTACTTAGTACTTACTATAGTTTCGATAACACTTTCTAGACTTGAATTTCAAAATTATATTATTGCACAGGTTCACTTATTACACAGTTAGACATGATATATATACTAGGGTTTCTAATCCGGATATCGAACTATCCGGATTATTCGACCCAATTTTCAATATTCGATTATCCGGATACTTTTTTGTAATTATCCGGATATTAAAAAAACCTCTATTTTGTAAAGGAAATAATCAAATTGCGTTTCAAAGTTAAAAATAAATATTTAAACTGCGTTGCAAAGTTTATTAGTGCAATGAAGTGACTGTAAGTTAAAAATTTATTTACAACTTCAATGTTATGAAAACTGTAATCTTCGAATATTTTATGACACACTTCGTCAATCTGCAGTGTAAAGGGTTGTTACAAATATTTATTTGATGTTGATTAAAAAAAATTAACGTTTTAAAAACATGCAGCCCGCCAATAAAATCTGAAGTGCGCAAGTAGATTATTAGAGCAGTGAATTCTTTTTAATAATTTATATATTTTGCATCTGCTTCATAAATACAGTAAATTATAACTATATTAGTAAATTTATTTAACAACAAACAGATTTAAAATTTTTAAAAGCACTGGCTATACATCGTCAAAACGCTCTGAAGTTTGGAATCATTTAAAAAAAAATTAAAAAAAGAGATGTTGCTTTCTGTTATGCATTGCAGTAAACAAATTGGATGTAAAGGATAAATCATTTAAAAGTTCATAAAATAATCATAAATTCAGCTTCAAATTTAACTTAAATCGATAAAATTCATGAATCATCTATATCAAAAAAACTTAAAAGTGATGCCGGTGATGGTGGAATTTTAAAATTCTTAAAAATGAAACCCCGTATGAAATTTTGTCTCGGTGTGTGACAGAAGATAAGTTTTCAATGAATGCTATAGTGGAATCATAGATATGTCCGAAGTAATGGCTTTGTCATGCATAAAAATTTCTGTACTGTAACGAAAAGTATTTTTTCGGCTAACGGCTGTAAAGTTTAACTTTACTGCCGCTGGGGAGTAGCTAAAGTCTTACTTTTTAGCCGGCGGCTGCAAAAGTGACGTCATTTTTACTTTTTCTGCCGGCGGCTGTAAAGTAACTTCCATATTTTTACGGCGGCTGTAAAGTAATTTTCATATTTTTACGGCGACTGTAAAGTAATTTTCATATTTTTACGGCGGCAGTAAAGTAAAATAAAATGATATTATTAATTTGTTCAAAACAGAATGCATTTCAGTTCATTTTAATGAATAAAAATAAAAAAAAATTAATTTCAGAAAATTTATTACCTAAAACATATTTTTAAAAAATTTGATGCATTAATTTCATATTTTTAAACAAATTTAAACGTTTGCCGAAAAAATAGTGTATTGAATTCGGAGCTAAAGTGACTTTTTGTGTTTCGTCTATAATTGTCGGCCTCCCTACGGTCGGCCGCCAAACTATAGACTCAACACAAAAAGTACGACTTTAGCTCCTAATTCAATAATATACTATTAAAACTTTATGGTATAAAAAAGAGAGAGTTGTTAGATCTCTTATTTCCACTGGAAAAAGCTGTAAAAGAATTAAGCGAAAATTCAGGGACGCTTTTGACTGCTGGAGGCGTTTACAAAGTTGTTTTCAAAAAGTTAGAAGAATGTGGAACGAATTTTTCAAAAAAGTTAATTAAACAGATAAAAAATCGAATGGATGAACGTCGTGATAAATTCCTTATGACTATGTTGATCTTGATTGATCCTGATTGTTTTATGATGACGCATAAAATTAATAAATTACTATTGAAATTCAACCAATTATAATAGAAACCCAAAAACTAGTAAAATATTAATGATTTTGTAGGAAATATAACAAAACTTTGATAATTAAAAATAATTATAATAAAAATAACGACGCCTATGGAAACAAATATCACAACAAACAAATGGTACGAACTAGAAGTAGAAATTTAATTAATATAATTGTTTTGAAAACAAATTTATCTCCAAAATAAATAATACATCTCTGTTTTACTTTTTGTCTCATCTTTTATCCTTGCTGCGTCGTAGCTGTCAGAAATTCGCTGGCAAAAAAATTCTACTATACATATCTATATATGATAAATAAAAATGTAAATGTTCGTTGGTTCAAAATAGGCAATCTAGGAATGTACTGGATCGATTCTCTTGAAATTTGGACACATCGTTGCATTCAAATACGTGTTTTTTTAGCGATATATGTTTCATATAGGAATGTAAGCTTTCAACAAGCACAAGTGCCCCTCACTTGCATTAATCTAAATTCAATCTTTTTATGGTCGAGTTTCACTTAAAGACTTAATTTAATCGATTAGTTATGTATGGGTGATCACCCATATATTGTTTTGTC